>CAJVPY010002751.1:0-15456 GCA_910591965.1 Dentiscutata erythropus | reverse complement strand
TTTTGATTCTGTAATTTTATAAAAATTATATGCCAATTACTTTAATTCTTCGAGAAATTGCATTTTTTTTAAAAAAATTTTTTTTGGCCCAATGCTACTTTTTGCTGTGGGGGTCCCCATATGTTGTTAGTTAAATTATATATGTACGTACTACATTTTTACGTAATAACATCTAAAAAAATGCACCGTTTTCAGATAGTACAATTTTAGATGGGCGTAAATACGGTATATACAAAAAAAAACCAATTATTCCTAAAATATTAATATTAATAAATATATTATTAAAGTTGATATTTAACTTAATATTTGTACGTTACATAGTTCTATAAAGATGGCGGTTATGACTTTTTTCCAATGCAAGAAATCCAAAATTCGTAATCTCTATAAAAACTTTAATAAAATAATTTATGTACACACTTATGCAAATAATACAGGAAACATTTGCTTTCAATATGCTATTTATTTATACTTTGTGGTTTTTGGATTTTCATGCACCAGTGCAGAAAATCTAAAAATCTCATTGGGGATAGTGCTGGCAGGCGAAACTATTTTGGGTAAATGGCGAAAGACGAAACTAAACCTGGTGAAAGATGAAACATGGCAAAACCTGCCAAAACGGCGAAATACTGACAAAACCCCTGGTAAAGTTGAAACCTGGGGAAGTCAAAACTCGGCAAGATTAAATCCTTTAAGACTTTAGAAAAGACTGAGCCATGTTAGTAAATTAAATTATTGGATAAATATATACAGTACATCGCATATCGAAATACTTTATAGTTATCGCGCATCAATTTGATTGGCGGTCATTATTACACAAACTTTTTACATATTATTTTTTGATGATCGCTCAAAATTATTAGACTAGTAACACCAATCTAAAAA
Source organism: Dentiscutata erythropus (assembly GCA_910591965.1). Taxonomy (NCBI): domain Eukaryota; kingdom Fungi; phylum Glomeromycota; class Glomeromycetes; order Diversisporales; family Gigasporaceae; genus Dentiscutata; species Dentiscutata erythropus. Next base: position 14,574 of record CAJVPY010002751.1, on the reverse strand, counting down.
ATTTCGCAGATCACGTGATCATATGATACAAATTTAACGATTAATTATTTTAACGATTAATTATTTTAACGATTAATTATTTGACGATTAATTATTAAACAATTAATTTTTACTGTTGAGTCCTCGTTAGGTTAGGGTTAGGGTTAGGGTAAACTAATTATATTTTTTATTTAGCTTTAGTAAAAAAAAATGCTGTAGCGGAGGCGTTAGCTGTAGCGAAAGCATAAACTATCCTTTGCGAAGCAAAGGATAACATTGTTCTTGCTTAAACAGTGTTCTTTCTCGAAACTGTGTTTAAACTGTGCTATATAGGTATATATTGGAAATTCCTGTGATCATCATTTCACGTAATCTGCGAAATTTTTTAGACTGGCATTTTAAGTGTTGTTGCTCAAAATTTTAATTTTTCACTTTTAATTAAAAATGTTCAGCAAAACATTTTGCATATAGATGCATAAAAATTATTTTATAATATATATCTAATTTTTATAGAAAGTCTTATTTTTTATTAAGTTTGTGTAACATGATTGTCAAAATTAGCCAATCAAATTAATGGGCGATATTTTGCACTATGCGATGCCTAAATTAAGTTCTTATTATATATATATATATGATTATATAAAAAAGCTTTAATTATCTTTAATTGCCTTTTTATTCTTACTTTTTTTATTAATTTTACTATCTTTCACTAGTTTTGCTATCATTTTTCACCTTTTAACAGTTTTGCCAGTTTCACCACCTTTTGCCATTTATCTATTTTAATTTTTTTTAATGAAAGTTGAAACTAGGTTTCACTGTTCATTTATGGCAAAACCTCTAAGTTTCACCTGCCAACACTATTAAAGGCAATAAAAATTTCAAGTAATAAAATTATATTTTATAACTTATTTCTTTAATTCAAAATTTTGTATAAAATAAAACTATATAAAAAATTCTATCTAATATTTGCAATGTAGCTATTTTAACTATATACTCTTAAAATAGCTATATTTAATGTGAAGATTCCAAAAACAAAAGGCTATTTTATTATAATAGATGCAAACTTAAAAAAATATATTTGTGCATAATTAAATTATAGAAAAGAAACTCCTAAAAACAAAGATGAAAATTGGGAGCTCTGTGGTGATGAATTTTCTTTACCTTGTATTGTAGTAAATGGATTCTTGCCATTAATTAGATCAGTGTATTATTGAATAGCAATAAAAGTACTAGTGAATAGACTTGCAATGTTCTGACATCTCATAGGAAGCATGCTAGTATTTAGGATCCTTTGAAGGTGGCCATTAATATTTTGTGGGCCACCAATATTCTAAAGTCTTTGTAGCTAGCTACTACTGTATATTTGTAAAATGTTTAGCATATATTTATTATATTTTATATTAAAATATTTTTATTATATTTTTATCATATAACTATTATATAATAATCAAAAATTCAAGTTTCTGCTAAGTAATAGGAATCGAAATTTAGTTTAATTTTTTAAAAACAAATTTTTCATCTTCGACAAGAAACGAAAAATAATTAGAAATAAATCAATTCCTTCGTTTGAATGAAAATGGATCTTGCCAAAGAATAGGAATTGAAGTTTATACAATTTTTTAAAACTAATTTTCGTAGAAAAATAATTAGAAATGAATAAAGTCTTTATTTGAACGAAAACAGATCTTGCCAAAGAATAGGAATTGAAATTTTACACAATTTTTTAAACCCAAATTTTCGTCAAAAATTAATTAGATCTTGCCAAAGAATAGGAATTGAAATTTTATCAATTTTTTAAACCAGAATATTCGTCAAAAAAATAATTAGAAATGAATAAAGGCTCGTTTAAACAAAAATGGATCATGCCAAAGAATAGGATTGAAATTTTACGATTTATAGTCTTATTGTAATATATATTGATCACCTAATCGTATTAAATTACTTATTTAATATATCTGTTACTGAATCTTATTATTCACAAAATATATAACTTAACCGTGATCGGCCGAAAAATCATTTTTACAGGTGTCCCAGAAATTATGATAATAGCAGTAAAAGACTGGCGGTCTTTTAACCAGGATGGATCGAACGGACCGATTAACAGCCCTAACAGCTACACTATACTTTCATAACTTAAGGCACTAGTTTAAAGTTCTACATAATAATTTTAGCATAAAACTTAATTAAAATCATAGCTTAGAAAAAATTTACGCATATGAGTGCTTATGGGAAGGAAAACCCTGAAAATAGCGACGTTGAAGATGGATTGTTTTGTGGTGGCAGATTTCCTGTTCCTTGTATTCTTGAGAATGTGTATGTGCCGCCAATCAGGTCATACTGAACGGCAACAGCAGTACTGGTGGATGAATTTGTAGCGTTTTGAGGTCTCGGAGGCGGCATATTTAGAGTTCCTTGAGGTTGATTATTAGCGTTTGACCCACGAACATTCTGGGATCTTTGTAGCTGACCACTATTATTTTGTGGTTGTGTGCCAATAACTTGAATAGTGGATTGGTTCATTACTAATTTCTTTAAAAATTAAAGAATGTACTTAGGGAGAGGTGAAATGTTAAAGTTTTTATACATTTTTTTTTTTTTTTTTTTTTTACGTTATACAAGTGATTTTAACCTTCACAGAGAACTTTAAACGATTTCAAAGGTTCTAGTTCGGTTACCCACTTAGGGAGCATAAATCATCATGCCTCGATAAGCTAAATTAGGGATAACAGTAGGACGAAGGTTGTTTACTAATAGTATCATCACGGTGAATTTATGAAATTAATTTTAAAAAATTAATATTAACTAATAATCCGTCCCAATATTTTTTCATTATCCGGCTATGATCTTCGTATTCTGCATAATTCTGCATAATGCTAGCCAGGATTTTGGATAATTACTTGATATCAATACTTGTAGTTGATGGGAATGATTGATTGTAGGCCGATTGCACGGTCGTACAGTGTGATGTTGCTTGTTTGGGATCTTATTGATTTACATCAATATGTCGTTAATGTCATTTATCAATGATGACGGAGTGGGAAAATATAATTTCAAATTTAAAAAAGAAAGAAAGAAAGAAAAAAGACAATATGAAATTCTGGATATTTTATTTTACACGTATTTGCGTGCGTACGTAGCCCCTATCGATTCTAGGAAAATTATATGTTGATATATATTGTATTATTTGCATAGTCTTACATAAAGTTATTTATACGTATTAAACAGTATCAACACTAGTTTGGATAGCTATTATTTTTCTTTAATGGAATTTTGATTTTATCGACCGAATTAGTTAGTCATTGATGCTACCGATTATCAAATGAGATTGGACGTTGAAGTGACTGCAAGCATTAAAATTCGATTTTCTCAGTGTTCTCAGAGAACATTGCATAATTTTTGAGAATATAATTTATTAAAATATGTTCTCTACTTGAGAACATTCAAAATTTTTTTTTAATATTAAATAGATTTTAATTTTTTACGTAAAGACCTTAAAAACTGTTTTTATTTTTCATTTGAGAACATAAAACAAATTTGGATTTTGTATAAATGCTGAGGAGCCGAGTTTGTTCATCATACTATACTATTATACTATTTGTTTTTTAATTCATGTCGTGTAGTTGAGATAGAAAAATGTGCATGAATACATATGGCAAAAAATATAAAAAAACGCTGAGGTGGAGAGATCCAGGCTTCTTTATAACATGCTTTTAATAAGGCTAACAAGCATTTGAATTAAAAATTTAATTTTTGGCTAGCTATATATGAAATTATTAATAGGATAAAAATACACATGATTCGGAATAATGCGCATAAATGAGAATGAATTCCCAATCATATGCATGCATGTAACCCCTTCTAAGTGCAATGTAGTATAAGTATTAATGACATATGCATCGTGTAAAGCAACAAGCATAGATGACAGAACATAAGTAATAGTTATACCCTGGTCACTATATCAAGATCGCAGGGCATAAATCAGTTATGTCCTGGGCACTATGTGATAAGCGGGACTTTCAGCCCCGCTTATACCCAACTGCCCAGGAAATAACTATTACTTATATCCTGGGCAGTTGGGTATAAGCGGGGATGAAATTCCCGCTTATACACATAGTGCCCAGGGTATAACTATTACTAATACACATCATCGACAGTGGCCGTACTATAATTACGTACGTAGTGCACATAAGTTAAATTCAAGTATTGAAAATCTTTACTATTGTAATTTTATATACAGTATCATCGTTGTAACAAGTTAAGAAATTGACCATTTATAGAGAATCTCACAACCTTTGTGACCATCCGAAATAAACCAAAATAAATTACATGACAGTAACCATCTAGAGAAATAAAATACGTGTATCACTTATTGTATTTTTAATTGATTTGTACACGTATGTACGTACTTTAAATTTATTATTTCTTTTTTGCAAATTTTATGTTGCACCGATCTGGAATGATAGAACTTTAAATCTCTATTGGTTATTAATAAGATATCTTTTAGGCATGCAACCTCAAAAACTCAAAAAATCATTTATCGATGCTTTCATTGTTGTTCAACAATACACTGACCTATTTAAAGATCAAAAGGGAATATACGTTATAAGGCTACTCAGGACTAATTCTAGACTCTCGGTCTAAACACAAATTCTGCAATTTTCTCATAAGCACGTAAATAACCAGATTAGCTGTTTTGAGAATAACACGATATACATTCAGTGACGTTCAGATAAAGTTTTCACACAGAAAACGCAATGACTTATTACAACCCAAAAACGAAAACTAATATAAACTTTATGCATGCAGGTAGAAATTTAGGGTTAGGAGGTTAGTGTTAGATGCTATAAAGTTAATTGCTGCTTAACGTTAATTCCTATCATTTTTAATTTGTACATCTATGTGAGGAGAATCCGGAATAACCAAGATTACTTCGATCCGATTTAGCAAACTGCTTGGCGTTCAAATTCTAATTTTATTCGTGCGTGTTTGCATCTATGATGTTTAGTTCTTATCATACATGATTTGTCTTTGTCTTTTATAATCTTGTTTTTTTTACACTAGGATAAAAATTTGGCGTTAAAGTTGTTAAAGTGGGTATTTAGAATACCAGGTTTCAATTAACTAGCCAGTTTTTGAGATAAACCATATAGATGCTTTTTAGTAAAGCCATTCTTTTTATATCGGTTTACATTTTATATTGTCTTAACATTGAAAATCGATATATTATAATTGTCACGACTGATAATAATTTTGGAGGCCTTGATTTTGAAATAAAATCTACCATTACTGTTTTATTAACAAAATCAGTATCAGCCATCACAATAATTGTGTCTTAATATTTTTGAGATTATGACAATACATGTTTGATGAATTGGTTTATATGATCTTTTAAAACATTTCTTATTAGATAGAAAGGGAAAATTGCGTTGCAAGGCCACACAAACTTAATTTAGAATCATTTTTTTGTTATTTTAAGATAATGTGGAATATAATTAGTGAACATCCCATTAATATTTTTTTTACAAATTGAAAGTACTAAATATTTTTAGACCATTTGAAAATTGCCACGGAACAAGGTATTTTTCTATTTTATATTTATTTTAGGCAGTTGGTTTACAAAATGTAGAATTAAAAGAAATCTTCTAGTTAAGATAATTTCAATTGCATTTATTGAACAGTGATTAAATAACGTTTCGTTGATATTTTTAATGTATGACAGTATAAAATTTTAATTAACTATAAGCACAAAAAATACAATGCAAAATACCTAACGATAGAGTTATATTGTTTTTTAATTTTAAAGCTTCTATAACTTTACTCCGTATGTATATAAATATGACGTTATTTTGCACAATAGTGATGAATATCAAAAATACTGGTGATGAATGGTCAATGAAAGTCTATGAATATCTTTACGATTATGTGAATAATATGGTACCCGGCAATTTTAGTTATCTTAAAATTTATTTCCTACAAGTACGTCAAAAATACCAAAAATTTCGACTTGTGAGGCTTTCGCTTAAAACGAAAATGTAAGGACAGAGTGTCATTATGGAAGTGCATATCATTTTTTCATCCTGTAAATTGTACTTATCATTCATTGGCTTCGCATCACGCAGACTATTATTATGAGACGTTAATTCTATTGAAATACTTTATCAAAAAGCTTCTCGTTCACTATAGAAGTTATGATCTAAATCAATTGAACTGAAAAATAGGTATTCTTCACTTACTATTGAACAATGATGCAAAAAAAAAATTGAAATAAACAACCTTTGTGTAAAAGGAAATGATATAAACCCTTTTCACTTTCAACCTGGTGGCCAATAATGATGCTCAAGCATTTTACGAAATATGAATAATTTAGATATTTAACACTACATATAAATTTATTCAGTTACCTCCTAGATCTCCTAGATCATCAAATTTCCCACCAAAAGACGGTTATAATAATCAATAATTAAATGTAATTGTTGTTCATTCTTAATTTGTAAAAATTCCAAGTGCCCAAGGGCATCCAATTAAAGGAAAAAAATTCTTTTATAGAGATTCTGCTATGAAAAGAACTGATATCATGAAATCCGCGACAACATTAATTATATTAATTATCTGTCAATCTAAAGAGCACTCTTATATCCGTGATGTTAAATAATAAAACGTGAAATAACTTAGAGGTCGGAACCGGTGTTTAATTCAACTTTAAATTCGAATTAATCTGGATTAATAGTAAACCAATTTTAATAGTGTACGAGGTGAATCGTACGATCGATAATCTATACTCAAAAATATAGATTTTATGATATAAGGCAACTCGTCAGAGGCATGACGTTGGCGATTTGGGTCATATAATATAAGAGGAATTATTATCGAGTTAGTGAGCTTGTGTGCCCCTTCCTCGCACATAAGTGTCGTAACCAACCTTAATCAATTTATAACTTACAAGAAAGAAAAAAGTAAAGTATGTTTTATTGATATTGAATTAATGCTTTAATACATATGTATTTTCAGAAATATATATTATATATTTATATAAATTTAAAAAATTAGAAAATATTGAAAGAACTATTTTAAACTCCATAATATTCATGTTGGGATATCCCATCTACTTGCCTCCACAATATTGTTCAAAACCCAACTACCAAAACAACAAATCCATGTATAATACTTGGTTTGTTTTTTCTGTGGTACCATCATAGATGCCCGAATCAGTATACCCACAAACATTGTCTTTTCAATATCTTGATATAAGACTTCAATTGTTTTATACTATTTTTCAAAACCACATTAATAGGTTTTGACATATTATTTGTTGTCAATGGAAAAATAAATATACAGTATTCCCAACAGAGCTTCTTTATGTATTTTCTTCAGCTTTTTATCTAATTTATCATGCTCATATGTATCAAAAAAATTTTTTTTGTTTCTTCAGGCTTTGATTTTAATAATCTACCTGTTAAGATGTATGATATATTGGAGAACTTCTTCATTTGCCAGAGCTAAAGATATTAGAGACATAATGCCTTCAAAAGATAAATGAAGGGTTTAATATTCCCATTATTGATAAGATTTTTATAAGTATCTGATTTACTTATTTCTTTACATATGGCCTATTCAAGTTTCTGTTTAATTTTAATTGTGTTCTTCAATCCTGATTTTCTATCTCGCCACTGATTGAGATCAAAAAATAATAATTTTCTTAAGTTCTAAGAATATTTTTCTCAGAATTTTTAATACTTATAATTGTAGTGAGAACAAACTATATCATCCTATTTTTAAATAAAAATTAGTAAATCACTAACTTTTTATTTAACTTCTTGATTCTTTGCTCTTTTTCTACTTCTGCTTTATATTTTCTTCTTAGGTGAGTTCATACAAGAATTAGAAAATTTTCTAATAGGGTAAATCAAAGTTAACTTATTTCAAAAACAAATAAGGTTTTAAAATATTCTATTTCTATTTTGAAATTTTGAAATTAGAAAATAAAATAGATAATATTCAGAGATTATATAAGCAGTCTTTTTTTGTTTTTAAAAAAAAATTCATAATCGTAAAAAGTATTAATTATTATCAATTATTATAGAGCGCACCTATGGTGTTTTAGCGCCTATGTATAATTTCTTTTAATAAAATTTAGAGTTAGGGTTAGGAAATTAAGAGTTTTTTTTATATAATATATTATAGAGCTAATATAAGGGCCTGATAGGGCTTGATTTCAGTTTTTGTAAGGTCTTTGGGAGTTCTGAACATTTTTACTTAGAGAACCCGATCCTGTTTACTTAGTATGGTTTTGAGAAATGGGATCTATGGTGTAAAAATACTATAGATGTGTTTTAGTAAAAGTGAATTATTATTATATATATAACCTTACAAATCAAAATAAATAAAATTTACAGTTAAATTTTATATATAAGTTACAAGTAAAAAATAGAGCCCACTAGCGCTACTTTATTGATTTTTAAGTCTATCAAATAATTGATTAAGTCACATATTTATTCAAATCGAAATTATTTCATTTAATTCTTATTAATATTACACATCTTACTATCCATCCTTGAAATATTGAATTTAGACTATTATATTTATTTTAATATCTTTGTCATATTATGCAAATTATTTGAATTAGAGTTTTTTATTCATTAAATTAGATTTTTATATTAGTTATTTTTACTTTATTTACAAAACAATTAGATTTAAATATTAAATAATTTTTATACTTACTAATGAATTAATAAAAATAATAGTAAAAAAATTATAAAATTAAATAACCTATTTTAAATATTTAGATTAATAAATATTTTATTGATAAATTCCACAGAATACACAAACATAGTTCATGAGTTCAAAAGATTATCAATTCAAAGAGCAATAATAAATATTCATTTTTATTTACTAAATTTTTGTAAATAAAAAATAAGTGTAATAACTTATCTTAAACCAACAGATTACTATTATAATAATTACAAAGCTAGACAAAATAAGAAGTCAAATAAGAGAATAAATAGTTTAATAATTGATCTTTAGTATAACTGGGCAATATAGAATTATTATAAGATTATAATATAAATAAATAACTATTTAATTTAATTTAAGCAAATTTGAGAATAGTTAGAGTTAGGGTAAAATTTATAGTTTATATTAAAGTTAGATCAGAATTAGGATTAGAGTTTTTTTATATAATTTTTCTATATTGCCCAACTATACTAAAAAAAATTCATTTTAATTATCTCAATTAATAAACAAACAAAGAATAAATTCTAAAGTTTGTAATTTATTAATTCAATAAACTAAATAATTTTCTTCTATAGTTATGAATTCAAATATTATAGCTGTTTTCAAAAAAATGTGAATAACAATTTTTATATACTTACAGGATTAGATAAGGCACTATTAGTGTTTCTGCTTTTTTTTCTATTGATCATTTGCAGTTGATTTTGTATATATTTGAATTATTGTGATTTCTACTATTAGTCATTGTAAAAGTTCTTTTACAAATTTGGTTGATATTCTTGCAATACATAGTATGTAGTTAAGATTGAGTTAGTTTTTATCAGGATTATCACAAATTCTATCATGAGTTACTGTAATTACAAAACTTACTAATTATATAGTATGTTGTTAAGGTTGAGCTAGTTTGCAATAAATTACCATAATTTCAATCATAATCTTATATAAAATATTTTGTTATAGAACTTATTATTACACTTTTCAATTTAGCTTGATTTAATTAGTTTGTGATATTTTTGTGAGATTAATAAGTCTAACAATTATAATAAATATAATTACTTAAATTTGTTATATTTGTGAAATTCATCTAATAAATATATTAAAAATGCTCAAAAAAAGTACTTATAAAATAAGTTCTTGAAATATAATAAATTTAGATAACTGCCTGTATTATAATTGTAGAATTCACAGAGCTTGTAAAAAAAAAATTATATATTGTTCAAATCTTACTAAATTGAAAAAAAGCAATAATGCAGTATACAATAGCTAAAATTGAGTTTATTTGTATTGATATTACCAGGATTTTATCTCAAGATAAAACAATCTTTTGCTATTCTGATAATTGCAATAAGTTGCTAAGATTATGTAAGTTTGCATTAGAATTTTCATGATTTCTCTATGAGTTATATAAAAAATTCTGCAACACTTACTAGTTATTCTGGTGAACACGGTGTGGTTAATATTAAGTTAAATTGCATCAGAATTGTCTTGTATTTTTCTATGAGGTTGAGTTAGGTAACATCAGAATTACTGCAATTTCTATTGCTTAAACATTTTGTTCAGAGCTTACTATTCTGATAATTATAATTTTTATTGTGAATACTATAAAAAAAATTCTGTTATAAACCTATATTATGGATTACTGTAAAAAAAACTCTTGCTTGCTATTCTAATAATCACAATATGTAGTTAAGGTTGAGTTAGTTTGCTTTAGAATTATTGTGGTTTCTTTTATAAAAAAACTCTCAAAAATCTTTTTCACTATTCTAATAATCACAATATATGGTTGAGTTAGTTTGTATTAGAATATTATAGTTTCTATTTACTATTTTGATGATATCTCAGTTAATCTAATACCTACAAAGTGTATATAATAAACAAAAGTTAATTTTTGAAAATTATAAATAACAACTAAGAATGTGAATAAGAATAGCTAGTCGTTTTTTTATCTATGTTTTAGTTTTTACGCATTGATTATTAATATACAGATCAATTACAATCCCGTATTAAATGTCGCAATAATTACAGTTTGGCGATGATTATAATCCTTATTAAGTTCACTGATTTAACACAACTAATCAAAGAGCTAATAAAGATTAAATACAACTCCTCTTATCAGCCACAAGTTATCTAGCCTTAAGAGTTAAATGCATTGTGTGCTATGTTGGTAGCCACGCCATAGCAAAATTACAGAAATCACTCAGAATCCAATCAAAACAAATACTAATTTTGACAAAAACCACCTTTTGCATATTAACAAAAAGTTTTCTTTAGCAATTTTACTATATAACTACTCAAACACTAACCCATATAGGTACTCACCCTAACCCAAACCTAATATAAAAAAAAAAATTATCAAATTTTGTTGCTGGTAACATGTGCTAAATTTTGGTAGTGATTTAAATTACAGTTAATGAAGATTAACAATGTCATGTTAAGTTAAAACAATAAGAAAATAAGTATAATTTAAATTGATATATTGAATTTAATTGTTCGTGCAAATAATACATTTATGAATAGTTGCAAAATAACTTTGAAATAACAAAAAAACTAATTTAATTGATTTTTTGCAACATTCTTGCTCAAACTATGATTTCTTTTATTAATTTTTCTTTTTTATAAGAGGAAATAGTTTGAGGATAATGGTTTTTCTTCTTTTCATTTAAAATAGTGCATGATTTTTTGGCTTGATTAGACCCACTCAACTTATATCATTTAACAAATTTAACTCGAATACAAATTATAGTATCATTTTAATATGACAAATTTGTATTATAGTTAATATCATACAAGAAGGAAGTCAGCTATGAGATCGTGAAATTGAAAGCAATTTTGATACATAATATCTTGTAATAAATTTATCCAAAGTGGTATAACATTAGGATTAAGCATTTTGGTGATCATTTTTAATTTCTTGCAAGAAAATATTAATATCTTATTCTGCTTAAATGAAAAACCATTAGCTTCTTATTCTTTTTAGTTAAACTATCAATTTTATTTAGCTCATCTGAAAATTATTACCTCTTTATTTTGTAAAACACGAAACAGTTTATTAAAAAAAAAGTATACTTTGAAGTTACTTCTAATATTTTATAATTTTTGTAAATAGTTTTGCAAAATAGAACTAGGCTATAATAAAGTATAAAAGAAATTGCTTTTTGTGACTTGACCAAACAACAATAATAAGAATAATAAAAAATAAAAAATAAAAAATAAAAAAATAAAAAATAAAAAATAAAAAAATAAATTAAAAATAATAAAAAATAAAGAAATTTATATTTTGGTGCACCCCTAGCAAATTCTTAAGTTAATATTAGTTAGGGTTAGGGTTAGGGTTAGGGTTAGGGTTTAGGTTAGGGTTAGGTAAAATTGCGAGAGGAACATTTTTACTTAGTTACATAACAGGGGGTTACCCTAGTAAAATTTTGAGATATAGCAAATTTTAAGTAAAGTTATGATTAGTTAGAGTTAGGGTTAGGGTTAGGGTTTAGGTTAGGGTTAGATAAAATTGTGTAACGATCATTTTTTATTAGTCGCACAACAGGGTTACCCTAGTAAAATTTTGAGATATAGCTAGAGGTGTACCATGGTGCAGGTACACCATTTTTTAAAATCCTTATTATTATTATTATTATTATTATTTTTAGTTTATATATTTATTTTTATTTGAAAAAAAAAGAGAATAGTAACATAATATATATATATACAAAAGAAAAATTTTACAAATCAAATTCTACATTCAAATCTATTGCAACACTATCTATATAACTCTTCAACTCAGCAATCTGAACCCGCAGCTGATTTCTTTCCTGAACAACTCTCCAATGTTTTTCATCCCTTTTTCAATTTTTTTCTACCGACTTTGCCTTCCAAAAATGAATTTCTTCTAACTCCGCTTCTAACACCATGATTCTTCTCCTTAAGGATCTTACTTCTTGCTACAACCTGATATGGATTACAAAATTAATCTGTTACTGAAAACTATTATAAGAATCAGTAAATATTTACCTTCTATTCTGATCTTGTACTCCGATAAGAGCCTTATAAAGAGACTTATTACCGTTATATCGTGAATATTAGACAGCATGTGAAATACGAGTGCGAGACATTTTTAATGATTATTATTATTGTTATTATTGTTGTTGTTGATGTTATTGTGGTTGATATTGTTGATATTATTGATATTAACAAAAAGAGAAAAAGAAAAATTCTTAAAACCAGAAACCATGCTATATAGAATATGCCTTATTCTAAATTAATCATGATTGACACAACATGCAAAAATTTGGTAATTCTATTGGACAATTGAAGAGAACTATTAACTTACAGAATTTGTTTTTAAGGCAATAGAAATGTTATAGAATGTGTTAACATTATAGAACATATTAGAGATTTTATCTCTATTAGATTCAGAAGATTGTAATGATCAAAACAAGCTATAATATATGACAAACAGACTACTAGTTAGCTAGATAATACCTTTTATACCTTTTGTACTTTTTATACCTTTTATACCTTTTATATCTATTATATTTTTTATACCTTTTATACCTTTTTATACTTTTTGTACCTTTTATACCTTTTATACCTTTTGTACCTTTTATACTTTTTATACCTTTTATATAGTTTAGCTATTACACTTCTTATATATAGAAAAGTTATAAAAAGGGAGCCTTTGCCCTTCTACTCAAGTTAGAAAGTTTCTTTACCCTCTCATAGAATCTAGCTTTATACTATTCTATCCTTCTTATATCTGTATAGTGTGATATTTCCTCTCTAGGGTAAATCCTACAGGCAAGGTTATCACCATAACATCTGTATTTAAATAAAGTTATATAATATACTATTACTATCCCAAACTATTTGCCTACTGCTGTAAAGTATAGTGAATACTTTACTTCACTCCCTGTATATTCCTAATATAGGTTTCTCTATAGTGAGTAACCTTGTTACTTTGCTATATTGTTGATAGAAGGCTATAGCATTGTAACAATATACGCGGATTTGCGAAATTAATGTAAATCACTGATATACCCCAAAAATTTATTATACAAATATACAAGGTGCGTCAGCTAATTGATGTCCAATCATATACACAGATTTACTTACAATAGTATTTACAATAGCTAACAGTACTGCAGTAATATCAATTTTTTTAACCTTTACATAGCTAACAAAATTGTAGCTAATATAATGTGTTGCCAGCTTGATGTTGAATATAAAACCCTCAGTAACAACACAAGAATAGGTATGGAAATAAATACTGTGCAATTCTTTTTGGTAGACTGGACAATGTTCAAAAGGTAAAGAAAGATTTGGCTTAATGACATGGTTAAATAGTAAAAAAATAGTTTTAGTTAATATAAGTCAAAATCTGATTTTTAGTATTGTTTTATAAACACAATAAAAAGCTCTAATGATTATCCATTATTTTTTTTTTAAAGCAAAAAATAGGTTTCGCCATATTTGTTTGTGAACTATATTTAACTTATTACGCAATAATAACTATTATACTTATGAAGTAAAAAGTAAATTTCTTGTTCAAATTAAATTATCATTTATTTATTTTTATTATTAGTAAATAGAGATAGAGGTTTCAGATATCTTTAGAAAGTGTTTTGTGTAAGCTACTTATTAAATACCTATATTATATAAGTAGTGTATTATAATTTTATTTATTATTTTTTTTTTTTTGGTATTAAGGTGACCTCTTTGGTCTGGGGAACTTTTTATTAGAGTATAAACAAAGTTTTATATGTAATTACAACGATGGTACATCAAGCTACACGTGCACCTTTTGAGTGCCTATTTAAGTAGTCCGCTCGAAGGTTCTACACTATCTGCCATACCTGCACCCCAACTAGGGGGGTA
>CAJVPY010002750.1:0-15459 GCA_910591965.1 Dentiscutata erythropus | reverse complement strand
ACAGTAAAAACTTTTTATTTTTTTTGAAAGTCCGTACTAACTTGTATTACCGTACTGTACTACTTTACTATATACTCATTTATGATAGATGATGTACAGGATCAGTGTCAGAATTCGATTTTTAAAATGTTTATAATCCGCAAGTAGATTTTTAATTTATTTATTTGTAATAATTATGGATGTAAGCGGAAATTTCATTTCCGCTTAAACACATAGAACCCAATGTATAACCGATTTATACCCTGATCATTATATCAAGATCGCAGGGTATAAAAAAAATATACCATATCACAGGCTTGTTAAAGTAATTCTAGTGTCACCACAGTTAATCGGCACTGTGTTAAGAATGATCCTGGAAATTGAAACTTATTCGGACGTCGATGCTTTCTTTATCTCTTATAAGTGGTAGCACTTTGTATTACTCAATTCTCATAACGGGCCATGCATGCTGTTAATTTTACTATTTTTATTTAGAAGCGAATAAAGCACTTGTTATCTATCACTGGCGTCGCGACTATAATCTCACTCATGGAAGACTGATAACTTGCTGAGATATGTGTTGTAGACATCTGTAGATTCAAATTTTTTAAGTGGTAGGAGAATTTTATACAACTAAAAATAGTAAATACTGTATATTTTTTAATAGTTATTTAAAGTACAATTTAATATATCAATATTCTTTTATTGCGAGGCAAGTTTTTAATGATTTGATCAATAAATATCTTGGAAGAAAATCTTTATTTTACAAACTGACTATGATCTATTATTTCAATACTGCATATCGTTTACGATGTGAAAGCAGAATCCTTGATATTGTCCGCTGCATATAGTACCCCCCTGGAATAGTATCCCCTCTTTTTTTGACAAGCGATTTGTGATCCAATTTTCATAATTAATGTGCAATCTTTTCATTGGATTTGATATGTCTAATAGCAAAGTATATTTGATCAGTAACGATTATTTGGATTATCCTCCCATCTCCCAATACTTGGGGGGGTATTATTCAATCTAGGCCGGCTTTTTTGTAAAATACCCGGGGTACTATATGCAGCGCTGTACGGTAGAAATGATTGAATATCAAAAATTTGAAGTTTTTTTAAGTTATTGATGCCATGAAACTGAAAGAATGCAACTACATCTACCATTAACTTGCTTGAAATTCAATTGTAAAATAGTATAAAAATGATTTCTACAAATGTAAACACACTGGTTTATCATACTTTGCGGAAATCTTACATTTTTGCGAAAGCGGCAAAATATCCTAGATTTAGCGTAAATTATTAATAATATAAGCCTATAAACAGGAAATCTTCATTCTTACAGTACTAGCACTATTAACGAAGTTGCGACGAGGTTTTTTGAAAATTAGAAATTTTTCGTACGTACTCAGTCAAAAAGCCTCGTCAAAACCTCGTTAATAGTGCTAGTAAGAAGCTAAATTAGTGCTTTGCTTGAAAATTTACTGTTAGAGACTTATATTATTAAAATTTACGCTAAATCTAGGACATTTTGTTGCTTTCGCAAAAATGTAAGATTTCCGCAAAGTATTTATCATATCATATGGATATAGGCTTCATCCTAATAGAGAGTAATGCTTATAGTTATGAAAAAATAAACATTTGACAAAAAGATATTATTGTATGTATCGTCTATTGATTCTCTTCAATTCGGAATTTACACATGTCATTTTTGATTTCCACGATCAATGAATGACCTGCATCACTTATTAATATCAATAAACAGTTTAATTGACTACGTATAATATGTATAAAGTTTAAATGTATAAAAAACAGTTGCCCTTTTAAGTATCCTCTAAAGTTTTCATTTAACAATTATTTAATATAGAGTTTTACCGAAACCCCTTGAACGAATACTGGAAATATACACTAGCCAGAAAGAAAAATTAGATAAGCCGCTGTTCTACAAAGTCGAAAATAGAATTATCCGAAGAGAAATGAGAACCGAAATTCGTAAATTCATGAATATCAGACCTTATTATCCAGAAGATGAAATGAACAAACAATTGCATACAGTTATTAAAATTTGAGTCTAACAATAGCAGTTTTGTCTAATATATAGAATGATTCATTTAACGTTAAACAAATTCGTGATTGTCACCGTTGTAAAAAAGACCAGTAATAAATCGTGCTCATTTAGAAGAATTATTGTCGCAGCTGATGCTGAAATTTTGATTTATTTTATTATGAAATTTTAAAATTTTTTGAGGCCCTTTGTTAGGGGTTTTTTTTTTAGGGTTAGGTTAGGGTTTAGGGTTAGTGTTAGTAAAAAAGTATATGTGAATTTTAGTAGGTATTGTAGATTCAAATGGGAACCCTAAATTTCAGCATCAGCCGCGACAATTATTTTTTCATGTGATGAGGACAAATGACAAGTTTTTCAAAAAAATTATCATTCATTTCATGTAACATAATGAATTTTTTAAAAAAATAAAATATTGATCATGTAAAATGAAAATTCGTACGTACGTACCGATTTCACTTTCACATGTTTTTCATTGATTCAAAATGGTATATGTCGACATAATCGGCAATAAAAAAAATTGTTCGCTAACAAAAACAAAAAACGAAATTAGGCCACGCAAATTTAATTTATTGGTTCTCGTAACCTGAAACTTTTTAAATAGACCCGGACGGCCGGCTTTTTTTTCTTTACAGCTGTTTTCATAAATTCTGGAACTGAAAAAATTACCGATGTCCGAGTCGATGAGTTTTTGAGTTCGGCCGAAGTCAGTTACTTATTGATTACGGCTCGGTAATTTATCGATTCGGTCATCGGCAATTACTTCAGTTGTTCCAGGATTTATGAAAACAGCTGTAATCTTATATATAGTAATTTATAAAATTTTTCCCGGTTATTACAGTTATTATCATAATTCCTGAAACACCTGATAAAATTAGCGAATGATTTTTCAGCCGATTCGACTAAGTGATCTCGGCATAATAGATTCTATAAATTGATACGATACGTATGTACGCACGTATGAATTTAAGATCAGATGTCTCAAATCAAATACAGAAACATGATGCTTTCAAAACATCTTCGCTGGCGAATAATTGAAAAAATAAATTTTAAAAAGCTTATCAATTCGAAAATTGCAAACACTTAGACGTTAGCATGTCATTATAAGTCGAGTTTTCAAGCACCTTCGCAGATATGAACTTCTACGACAAATATTAATAAAATCAAGATTTTTTGAACGGAATCTTGAGTCATATCTTTAAACCAGTCGACAAAATTCTTGACCATATCTCGTGTAATATGTTTATTATAAATGCCTATTTCATATCTGGAGCCTTTTTTATTTCTTGTCAATATTTATCCTTTTCCATAAGCTTTTCCATAAGCTTTAGCACAAACTAAACACACCAAACATTCAACCGAAAATTTAATAACATTGAACGTGTTGACATTTAGTAGATCATCATGTAATTATATGTAGCATATGTTTTCATATATGTCTTTCATATATAGGGTTGGAAAATTACTATAATTTTTGCGTAAATTTTTGTATAGGTTTTTGAGGTCAAATTTTGTTATGTGAATAATATTGGCCAAAGCTTTCGTAGAGCCGGAACATAAAGTCAAGTCATGGTAGCAAAACTTTTTGTGCCATTGCACTATTTAATGTAAAAGAAAGTTATCTGTTATGTACGTACGTACATACCAGGTAAAATTTTGTAATTTTATTGAATCTATTATATCGAAGTTTCAAACTTTAACCAAATCAGCCGAAAATTATTCGGCTAATTTTTATCAGGTGTTTCAGGAATTATGATAAGTAAAACATATAAAAAAAATTTTTACAAAAATTTCAAAAATTTAGGTTACGAGAACCAGTTAATTAACTTTGCATGGCCTTAGAAGCTAAAAATATAACAGAATTCGCAGAAAGTGAAATAGAAATGGACTATTTTGATTCATAAGTCATTTGTGTGATTCTGAAGATAAATTAACGGAATTGTTAATTCATTTAACTTTTTTTTAAAAAGTCAAGTCCTTGAATGATTACCATATGGGGTGGAGTCAATAGAATCCAGGCAAATTGTTTTAGTAAGTTTTTTTAAACCTTTAAATTAAAATATCTTAACAACTATTAAACTAAACTTGATAAAAATTTTTTATTTTAATTCTATAACTAAATAGAATTAAAATAAAAAAAATTTTATCAAATTTGGTTTAATAGTTGTTGAGATATTTTAATTTAAAGTCTAAAAAAAAATTACTTAGAAACAATTTGCCTGGATTCTATTGACTCCCCATATACCACTGCTTACAGTACCCGGGATCTTATTCAAGATTCTGTAAGTAGTGGCATACGGTATTATATAATTGAAATTGGATCTAGGTTTATAATATGTTTACAATAGTTTGACTTTAAATTCGATAATAGCGATTATTTTAATATATATATATATATAGTATAAGTTAATTATATGACAGAATCTCATATCGGCGGATTTTTGGAATTTACTATTAAAAATTCCAAAAATATTTAACGGTGAATAACTTTTGACCCACTGATCCGTTTTCGACAAAACAATTACCAAAATTTTCGTCTCAGTGAGACGATTCTAATGGATACAAAATTGCCAAAACCCAATCACAGGATTCCGATATCTTTGATGATTTGTTCCACTTCGGGTGTTTTAGGATTAGTTTAACCAATCCTAAAACACCAGAAGCGACGCAAATATCTACCAATCTCGGGGTTCTGTGATTGGATTTGGACAATTTTGTGCCCATTAGAATCGTCTCAACGAGACGAACATTTTGGTAATTGTTTCATCGAAAACGGACCAGTGGATCAAAAGTTATTCACTGTTAAATATTTTTGAAATTTTCAATAGTAAATTCCAAAAATCCGCCGATATGTGTACCGTAAGGTCATTTTCAAGGCAAAGACCCCATATATTTTATCAAATTAACTTTAGGGTTATGGTCATCTTGGATTATGGTTAGAGCAGGCTTTATATAGTTACATATAAGCAAAATTGCCTTCCCGACATTTTACCTAGCTTACCCAAGGTGCTATTTTTTGTATTTTCAAGTTTTTTGCTTTTTTTCTTGTTTTGCTTCGTCGGCGATCATCAAAATTTTATAATTTGATTAGTCGTGTATCACGTGATTCTGCTCTACTTTAAACGACCCCTTTTGGTCATTCTTTTGCATATTTTTTCAAAAATCGACTAAGAAGCTAAATGATTAAGTGTTGCATTAAAGAAAGAAAACTTTATTTGCAGCTTCTGTTTTTTTACCAAACATTTTAATCCCCTTGTTATCTGTTATACTTCTGATTGTGAGCCCACCGGGCCGTTCTCAGTTTATATACTCCTTCATTTATCTTTGAGTTCTTGAATCTTTCAATTTTATTCTCAATATCCTACAGTTCTTGTCCCTAAGCCTTTGTGTTTGTTCATTTCGCTCTTGAATGATGATTTTTTCTGAAAGAGAAAGACGTCTTTATGATGACATCAATATTATTATAAGAGCTTTTTTTTTAATTCTTTTTAATGAAGATCATTTAAGCGTGTATACTTTGTTTTGAATATAAACTTAATAAAATTTTCAAAATATTTTATTTTAAGCAATGTTTTTTATTGAAATTTTGTAAACCAAAGATTAAAGAATTTACCAAGTTTTATTGGAAGATTTTCTCTAAATGAAATAATGTATTAGGCATCAATATTCTAGTAAGAAAAATTTTGTTTTCGAAGAACTTAATAAAGGTGATTTAGTTTAAATTTTTTTAACGAGTGCTTCTTTAAACTAAAGTGTACTAAGAACCTTAATAACTATAAATTATAAATTTTACTGAATAACACATTGTGAAGAAAAATAATTTTCTAAACAGAATTTTTTTGATAGAAATTTTATTAAATTAATGACATAACTTGTACTTTTCAAATCAATTTTCATTATCATATTTGATTTAAAAATTAAATCGAATTTGAAAAAAATATTTACATTAAAAGAAATCTTCGTAATATTCATAGAACGACTTAATATTAATTCCATATTTTGATTATTAATCAACAGATGTTTAAATTTTAGAACATATTTTTGATATTCGATACTTAATTTTAATTCGTTAGAAATTTGATTGAATTCCTTCACGAGCCTTAGGTAGGATTCTTGAAATTGCACCGATTTTCAATGAATAAATTTCTTAAGTATTTGAGACTAAAGTAAATTAAATCAATAATTAAAAAAGTGGAAAATCCAATAAGGAGGGAAAATGTCATTTTTATTTACCTCAATAAAGCGGGACAATACAAATTCTACAAAATTTAATTCTTAATTCGAAAATTATTAACATCTATGTATGTTCTGATAAGAGTTATTTTTAATTTTATTAAAAAATAAACGAATATTTTTCTTACAATTTTATATAGATGAATATTTACATAGAAAATTTTTGTAATATTCAAATATTCATATGAAAATAATTTAAATTGTCGCTAAGCCTATATTCTGAAGGAATATAAAATGGAACTCTATTTAATATCATTTCAATATTATTATATTAATCAGAAGATGTTCAGCCTTTAAAATATTTTTTTTGATTGATGAACAATATTTACTTTCTCTTGTAGCAAATTATATACTAAATCATCATTCGGCATTTGGTATATTTCCTTTGCAAACTTTATGATAATACATGTGATAAACTGGAAGGTCAAAGCTTAAATGTGATCCTTGAAGATGCATAAAACCCACATAATAAATTGCTTTAATTATTCCTTTTTTATGGGTTGGGTTAGCATCGACAGATAAATATAACTACGGGGACTTCTTTGGTTCTTTTAATCCTCTGGAGTCTTCAACTTATTCTGGACCCGCAGGATAATAGTTAAAGGTTCAATGAGTGAAAGTATTAAAAATCATTAAAAACGTCATACAAATTTCAATATATTTGCCCTTTAAGTTTTTTTCCATAAATTAATCCAACATCACTTGCTACGTAGAAACCCGCAATTATCCGATAGGATCGATAAAAAAAAATCGAGTATAACCTTATTTATTCTCTAATAGGGCAGCTGATTTGATTTTTAATTATCAACTAAATTTTATGATATTGATTCAATTTTACCAACTTTCATCATTTTTTACAATTATCAATATGATAAATAAGCATTTACTATCAGGTTATATAATAAATGCTTGTATATCACATATATAATTTGTCACCCGATTGAATTGGGAGAGCAAGTCATGAACTCAGATTTAGCACCTATAGGCTACTGTTAACAGAAAACAGAGAATAGGTTCGGAATAACAATCACGAGACAATAATCACAAAGTTTATACAACATCAATAACAATATAAGAGTTATAATATACGGAGACTTCTAATTACTCAGGGATACGGCCAACACTGCCTATTTATTATGTGTTAATTAGACTCATATCGGAAATTTCTACTTTATTATGTAGATTAAGAGTCATTTTATACATGATGGTGTTTTACACTCTCATCGTTACTTTCACACAGTTTCTGCTCCCATCTACTCCCTCCACTAGGAATCGCTTCTAATTAGACATACTTATCTCCAATTTACTCAGGATCCGTTACAGTTTCCAATTTGGGATCCGGCCACAATCGCAGATCCATGTGAAAGACCGTTAATACAAACTCCCACCAATTTCTAACAAGTATACTAAAGCTCAGAATAACAAGTATAAATAAGGGAATGAAACAAGATACTGATTATTTTTACAAATAAAAAAATAAAATATATGAAATAAAGTTCACGAGGGATTCATGACACCCGTTAATAGTTTATTTTATTTTTTTATTTAGATACCTTAAAGATCCCTCACATCTTTTAAGAATTATCATTCTGCGAAGTTCAACGGATGGCCATATGGTACCTATATTTCACCGTACTTGTAAGATTAGAATTTTTTTTTATTTTAATTCTATCATATAGATTAAAAAATAAAAAATAAAAAAACTTGATCGAGTTTGACCAGGTAAGTGACGAGTAATCTTCGTTCAAAGTTTAGGTTTCTATAAAAAAAAAGCTGCAGCTAAATTTTTTTTTACTTTTAATGAATGTTTTAAACAATCAATTATTCAAATTCGTCAAAGGGTGGGTGTTATCAAGCGTTGTCAGAACAGTTTGAGTGAAAATTTTTATTAGTAAAAAAAAAAGTAATTGTATTTGATTATTCGAATGAATAAAACACATGATGAAAGTTTAATACGACTGAAAAGAAAATTTTATTAGTGGAATCGTTTAGCCGATCAAGAATATTTATCATTCCAGTCAACAAGAGAGAGAGAGAGAGGCACAAATATTCTTTTTTTATCATAGAGTTGTGCTAATTTGTCGAAATTTTTCATTGACTGATTAGAAAAATAACTGTTCAAGTACTTCACACTTTTACATTATCATTATCGTTATGGATCATTACCAACGCCGATGAATTATTACCTTATTACTTATGCTAAAAATCTTCGCCGCAGACAAAAGAGCTATATTTCTGTGTTCTGATAATTTATAATAAATCCTTAAAAAGAAGAAACAAAATTTGGAAATGTCGTTGATCCATCGTTTTCATTATTATTATTATTATTTTATTTCGATTTGTAAAAACAATAATCACTAAATGGTAATAATGAGAAGCATATTTCAATCATATTATCATCCATACTATCGGTTCTCAAAAATGGTCTAATTAATAACGCCATAATGGTTGACGTGCTGCTTGAGAACACCCAAAATTTTTTGGCTTAATTTGATCTTTGGTTACCACGAATCTTCATTTAAATTTTTTTAAAAAATTCAAGAAAAAAAAAAAACATAGCACCAATTTTTTATTTGAACTTTAGATAAAGATTTCTCGAAAACCAATTATCTGAATTTGATGGAAATTTTTTATTTTAATTCTACATGTCATAAAATTAAAATCAAAAAAAGATAAAACTTTGAATAGATGTTTGTCAAAAAAAATATTCATTAAAAGTTAAAAAAAAATTTGGCCGTGATATGTTTTGAAAATTAGTTTAGAATATTCCTCAAATCAGCGGATATGATATTACAGCTGTTTTCATTATTCCTGGGAAATTCAATAAAAATTGATATAATGTTGTAATGTATACGTAATTTAAAATCAGGTGGCTAATATTAAATAAAAAATTATGCACATCTCTTGTTGAATTCAAAAAATATGATATTTTTAAACCACATTCACTGGCAAATTGTTGAAAAAAATTTAGAAGGCCTTTCAACTCGAAAATTGCAAAACACTTAGGTGTTAGCAGATCTTCTATAAGTCGGGTTCTTGTGTATTTTCAAAGATATGGTTGTATTGAAAAACTTCCATCGCTTTCAGGAAAACCACATTCTTTAAACATGAATGATATAAATTATCTTCAAGTTTTAATGAAAGAAAAATTTTGGTTGGGACGTAACATTAGTCTTACAACAATTTAGACCAACTTGGATATACGCACAAAAAGGTAATATTTCATATATTTATACATAATTTTATTTTATAAACCTTTAGCAATTTTATAAAAGGCTCTTTTGTATTAATATCTCCTGATTCAGGCTCTTTCATGTTAATAATATCCAATTCAGGATTTGTCATGGACGATGAAGATTCTTTAATTGTTAGATCTACTGTTTCGCTTTGATTGTGTTGATCTTTTGGAATTTCGACTTTAGTTGAATTTTTAGTCCAATCGACGAATTCTTGATCGTATCTAACTTTTTTAATATTAGCACCTATTTGTGCAATATATTTATATTTCTTGTCAAGTTTTATTGGTTAAGAACAATCTTTTTCATAAACTTTCGTACATATTCAAACGAAATTTTAATAATGTTGACATTATAATAATAAATTTATTTGTAGAGCATGTATTATATTTATTTATTATAGTAATTTTTGAAATTGGAACAACAATTTATGACGTAGATATTATATCAATATTACAGTAAATAAAATTCAAAAATCTATTTTTTATATACCGATCATGCCGAAAAAATTACCGGCCGAAAAATTTTTCGGCCAATTTTTTTATAGGTGTCCCAGGAATAATGAAAACAGCTGTGAGTCCGGTTCGATCCCGGACCGGGCTGGACCCGAACCGAACCTAGTAGCACTACATCGTGATGTAAACAAAATTACACACGACATTGTTATCAAAATGGAATTGGTGGGAGGAAAGGGAAAATATATAAAATATAAACAAATAAAATAAAAATAACTAAATGTCCGAAGGACACCACAGGTAGAGCAATAGTACACCCGATGTCTGTTAACAAATTCCGAATTTTGATTGACTAGATCAGGTGTAACATGAAAAAGAAGTAGTCGATACTTATTGGCTAGGTAAGGTATAATATAAAAAAATCATTTTAATATTTTTCATATTTAGTTCTTCGGGCTTCAAATAGGTTCTATTTTCCTAGTAATAAAATAAGGGATTTATAATTTAGTGCGCCCTGTACTGAGTACACCCCTATAGCAAATTCTTAATTAAAGTTAATATTAGTTAGTTAAGGTTAGGTTTGGGTTACCCTAGTAAAATTTCGAGATATGGCTAGAGATAAACTGCAGTGCAGGTGCACTTATTTTTAAAACCCATAAAATAAACAATAAATAAATTTATTACAGTATTCCAATTTGATTTGGTTACAGATATTTATCAAAAGGTTTCTGATATTGTAATATCTATTTAAATTTGCAGAAGGCTTCCCACAGCTACCTAATTAAATAATTTTATTGTTACTGTCAACCTTCTTGTATCGAATCACAAAGTTTTTTTATATTTAAGTAGGTTCAAATGAACCAGAATTGGGGTCATTTGAACACACATTGGGTTCAAATGAGCCGAATGGGATCAATTGAACCTAGAATGTATTCAAATAAACCCGGAATAGTGTATTCAAATAAACCCGGAATAGAATCGGGTTGGGTGCAAATGAACCCGGAATAAGAACATTTGAACCCGGGTTTGTTTATATAAACCCGGAATAGGATCATTTGAGTCAAATGAATCAAAAACTAGAACATTAGGATTACCTGATATCAGAAATGACGGTTATCGAAAATTAAATATGGAGCAGGCTTGGTGGATCAATTTTTGATCGATTATAGCAGGTTGTCGGTTTTGACAGGGTCGACTGTATTATATATTAGTATATAAAAAAGCTAATATTTAAAAAACTTGTATAAACTATTTTTGGAGTTTTAACAAAAACTATTCTTAATATATATGAAATATGTTTTAAACTAACATAACCTACTTTATCGTAATTTAATTTTTTTGTCTAAGATTTTCATAAATAAACTTATATATTTTTTAACAACCTTGGCAGAATATGAATAACTCATCTTTAATTTAAAGATCGTTAGAACTCCTTAACGAATTTGATATCTCTCGTATGTTGATGAGTTTACTGGTGTACAGTACATATGATCCTGGTGCTTGGATGGTTCGATATTAAGTTTCTTTCTTGAATTGATTTCGTTATCACCATCCTGACTCATCTCGTCAAGCCAATGTCCAATTTTGTTAACAATAACAGTTGCGGTGGGCCGTTTGTTCTGATCCTGGTCCATGCATCTCATGGCCAAGTTAACGTAACAATCAGGTGTTCCCTCATTAAACTTTGGCCGTTCCCCTCGGTAAATCTTTAGTGAAAGGTTTAAATTAAAAGGTTCACCATTAAACGCATTTCTTCCAGTTGATATCTCAGACATAATGACTCCAAGGCTGTAAATATCAGCTGCTTGTGTGAACCGTTGGCTGCTCAGAACTTCAGGTGCTACGTATGGCAAAACACCCCTAATTGTTCCTTCCTGCTCTATATTAGACGATATAGAAAGCCCCAAATCTGCAATATATGCACTATCTAAATGATCTTGTAAAATATTTCCAGAATGTAAATCTCGATGAATCCATTCTTGAGAATGAATTGATTCAAGGTCTGAAACGATGCAATACAACAAATTCAACTTGTCTTTCCATTCCATTTGTGCTACTTATCGCGTAGTTAATGAAGAGCCCTTGTACCTTGTAAAAGGTACACAAATTGGTAACGAAATGGTTAATAGTAAGATGGGTGAACGAAGATGTGAATCAAGCGACTCACGTGATCATGTGATCGATCGGAGAATTAAGACACATGCAAGATCGGGTACGATAGGTACCTTGATCATTGAGTGCATGATTAGGATGGGGACAATGAAAAGTTTAATTAATTAATAACAAAGAAATAGTTAAACTGTAATACAAAGTATGTAATTGAATCGCTTAAATAGAGAATTGTAAATAAAGAATTAAACAGTCTTTCGACTGGGAATTATTGAGTAATAAACGAATAGTTAAAAGTAAATATCTGCGTGCGAAATAGTGTACTGTGTGTAGTGATGCTGACGAAACCATGTGATGCTAATTGTCACATGGTACAGTATATAAAAATCAACAATCTATTTTGATTTTTTATAAGTAATAGCATGTGATAATTAGCATCACATGGTTTCGTCAGGCATCACTAACTGTGTGTCGTCGTTAAAGGAGGTGTGTGTGTCTCTCAAGCCAAGCGAGACTATAATAATATTGAATAAACCGTCTGGGGTAGATAGCAGTCACTACGGTGATTGCATAACTCTCTGACACTACTAAGCAAAGGTTTTGACGCAACGATCCTTTTCTCGCATATTCCAAAACGATCATATAATCTTTAGAGGTATCATCTCTTGATATTCCATAACATCTTATAAATGATGGGTTTTCGTATCTGATTTCACAATATTTTTTCAACTGTTATTAGATAATTTTTTTTAAATAAAAAACAAACCATTAATATTGCCTCAATAACAAATTATTCAATAACAAATAATTTAATAACAAATTATTTGTTGCATAATATATTACCTCATTGATAAACTCATCATTACATTTATTTGAACCATGAATCAACTTTAGTGCAAGAGGTATCCAAACATTTGTATCTTTATCAAACCAATGCGCAGAATACACCGTTGAGAATCCACCATTTCCTATTACTTTTAGATCTTGAAATTCATTAAAAGGAATCCATGATAGTTGATATTTTTCTTCATTTAATATTTTTTTTAATTTATTATCGACATTCTGATATAATAATTTATTTATTTTGGCTCGTTGTATGTCCCTCGGTACACCGGTTCCATTTCGATAACAATCACCAACTTGTAAAATTCCTCTAACATGATCCAATTCTACAGATTTTTTAAAATATTCAAAAGCTTTTCTTTCATTTTTTTCAACTCCAATTCCATATTGATAGCAATATCCAACATTATATGATCCCTCGGCATGTCCTGACTTTGCGGATTGTATGTAATAAGTGAATGCCATGTGTTCATCCTTTTTAACGCCAATTCCATACTGATAATAATATCCAATATTATATGTTTTTTCTGGATATCCCATCTCTTCTGCTTTTGCATAATAAGTGGATGCCTCTTGCTCATTCTTTTCAACTCCAATTCCGTTTTGATAACAATAACCAACATTATGTATTCCAAGAACATTACCAAAATCAGCTGATTTTTTATAATAAATAAATGCTTTATTTTCATCTTTTTAACTCCAATACTATTTTGATAGCAATATCCAACCTTTTATCATGATCCATATCTGCAGCTCTTTGATAATAAACAAACGCCTTTTGTTCATCTTTCTCAACTCCAATTCCTTCACCATAACAATTTCCAACATTAAATTTTCCATTAGCGTCTCCCATGTCTGCAGAATTTTGATAATAAATGAACGCTTCATGTTCATCCTTCTTAACACCAATTCCATGTTGATAACAATATCCAACATTATACGTTCCAATAGGATTACCCATATCAGCAGATTTTTTATAATACATAAATGCCTTATCCTCGTCCTTCTTAACTCCAATTCCATTTTGATAACAATGTCCAGTATTATATATTGCATCAGAATCGCCATTATGTCTGCCGATTCTTGATAATATGCAAATGCCTCATGTTCAACCTTTTCAGCTCCAATTCCTTCATTAACAGTTAAAAAAAAACAAACTAAAGTTACAAACTCAAAATAAAAAAACAAACTAAAGTTACAAACTCAAAATATAAAAAAGAAAAAAGACATAACAACTATATAAGAATTTTTTTCGAATATTAACTATTCTGCTTACCTAACTTCTTTAATAAAGCAATTGATCTTTCATGATTACTAGCGGCAACTAATCTTAAATAATTTAATCCACTCACTTCATCTTTTTTTACTTTAAGTTTTCCATTCACATAAATATCACCCATATAATACATTGCATCAGTATTTCGGCTATTGGGATTGTCCGCTGCTAATTCAAAATAATGTAGAATTTCCTTGCGTAGTTTATCTTTTACAGCTTCATTACTCTCTTTTATGCTGTCTTGAAGTAATAAAACAGCATATCTACACTGTGATTCAGAATCATTATGTTCATCTGCGGCTTCCTTGAAAAACCGTTTGGCCTTAACTGAGTCATTTTCTCCATAATGCCCATAAAGCGAGTAGTACCCTAGCCAAAATTTTGCTAATGGATTTCCAAGTTCAGCATTTTGTTTAAAACATTTCCATGCACCTTCATAATTTTTATTTTATGCATAATTATACCATCTTCGATAGGTACAACAACTTCTTCAGCAACTTCAGGAACTTCATCATCCACAATTTCAGGATCCTCAAACTCTGGCAAAGATTCAACCCTTTGTCCATCAAGATCTAATGTTTTATTATTAAAAAGTGACGCGGCATCAGGAGAAATAGGGAATTTTCCAGCCAATTCTTCAAGCTTTTGCATTAGTTTAGGAATGGTTATTCGTAATTCTGGTCTATGACACCATGCTTTTTATTGATTAAATAAATTAAAAATAAGTATAATCAACAAAAATAAGTGAAAAATAAAATTAAATTTCGATAGGATTACCATCTTGAATAATTTTAATAAATTCTAGTTGAATTTCTTTATCGGCAGGGTTTTTAAAATTTCCTTTTGAAATTTTCTCGTTTACCATTTAAAACATAATCAGATAATTGTTTAATATTCCAATCAGCATAAGGAATCTTTTGATAACAAAGTTTCCATAAAAGCATTCCAAAACTAATCATAAAAAATGATTAGAAAAAAAAAGTAAAGTAAATGCAGTTCAATTGTAAATATGATTACCTGAACATTTCACAATTAAATGTATATACTCTGGTATCGCTTTTACTGCTATTACTGCTACTAATATATTTTTTTGACTAGCTCAGGAGCCATCCAACGAACAGTATATATTGCTAATCGTGAAATGTTTGAAGATTTTTCATCTACTTCACGTAGGACCCCTGAATACTAGTATGTTATATATGTAAACCTTTGTCTTCAAACCTTATATAAGTGTACAAATAAATTTTATTATTGAAGTGTACAATTG
>CAJVPY010002749.1:0-15465 GCA_910591965.1 Dentiscutata erythropus | reverse complement strand
TTTCTGGGGTGTGGTTGATGATTAACTGTAAGACAGTCTTGAGAGTTTCAACTAAACAAATCATCAACAAAACAACTTTGCAAAGTTTCTCTTTTTTTTTCAATTATTAACTTGCTTTTTTTTTTGCAGGTTTAGATTCTTTTATTGGTAGTTTCATTCTTTCATAGTTTAGGGGCGTTTTTGCGTTGGTTTGTTGCCAGATTCGAGATTTTTTTTTTTAATTGTGTTTTTTTTTTATGTTATAGTTTTTTATATTTTATTACTATTTTTTTTTCAGTCTTTGGAGTCATCGCTAGTGCCATAGTTGGAGTTGTCATCGGGATTTGGGCTAGGCTATTGGTGTTGCTCTTTGGGCGAGTGGGTTTTTGCACTTTAGATCTGCCTTTCATTGTTAATTTCATAGGTTTTGCATTGTCTTGACAATGCCATGGGTGATGCAGCTTTTTTTAGCCCTATTAATGTTATCGTAGATTGGTTTGTCATTTTTGCTTTGTTCTTTAGTGATGTTCTTGTCCCATTTTTTCGTTATTCTCATTCTATTTTTTTCTTGTTTTTGTCCACTGTTCTTATCTTAGTTTCTTGTCGTCTCTTCTGTTTTCTTAGTTCTAAAAAAAAAAAACGATAAATTAGATAAATTATAGCTGTTTTTATAAATTCTGGAACATCTGGCAAAAAATTGACTAACCGAATATTTGCTGATTTGATAAGTTCGTGATTTCAGTACCGATTCAGAACTTATTGAATTGGCAAATATTCAGTTAGTCAATTTTTTGCCAGATGTTCCAGAATTTATAAAAACAGCTGTAATAAAAAAAAAATTGATTAAATTAAATAAATTAAATAAAAACCAATAAGTTAATAAAAAAAAACTGCTCGTCCTGTGTTTTCTTCTAAAGATAAAAAAAAAAAGATTAAATTAAATAAATTAGTTAAGTTAAATAAAAAAGAACCGATAAATTAAAAAACCAGTAAATTAAATAAATTAGTTAAGTTAAATAAAAAAAAACTGATAAATTAATAAATTAAAAATAAATAAATAAGTTAATAAAGAAAATAGATTAAAGCTTGGAACCAGGTTATTTTTATATATTAAACCCAGTTTCTACAGTATAATTTTTAAGTGTATATGATCAACTAATCGAATTTGATCACATATATCACGTGCTCGTGTCGTGCATGTGATACACGTGATCAAATTTGATTGGCCAATCATGGGGTCGCCATGGCAACAAGTCGCTATAAAATAATGCCCTTATATTAAATTTGAAAATCCTATATACCAGATGAATAAAAAGTAACTGAACAGTAATCTTTTTTGATCACTATGATTATTATTTTAATATATTACAATAAATTAAAAATTATAATTATTAAATATTAAAATGATAATCGTGATGATTAAAAAAGATCACTATTTAGCTATTTTTTACCCACCCAGTATATATCTAATTTTACAAGAAAAATTTTTGTTAGAGCATTGAAGGCAATTTCATAGACACAATTTTGAATTATAAGCATTTTGACAAATCAAACATTTGTTTTGAACTTTCCTAATCCTGCTTTGTTATACCTGATCTTGAAATTTGTTGCTATTGAAAATTTTTAGAATAGTAGCTGTTTAGTTGCTGCTATACAAACAACCCAGATTTATTTTATTAACATTGAAAATCGAAAGATCATATAGGGATGCACCATTTATCACCTGATTTTTTAGAGTAGGGGGGGGGGTAAGAAAATATTAGTTTATATATATAATATATATAATATATATATTATATATATTGTATATTATATATATATATATATATACATGGGTTACATATGATCCGTGCAATAATATGCTGTATATTACAAAATTGTGTCACATAATATAAGTAAATGATATTCTAGCGAAAACCCGCTTTTATGCTTTATATTTTAATTTTAAAGGATTTAACCTTTAATAATATGTATATAGTGTTAAATAGATCCATTCTTAAGCCACGCTAGATGTATTATAGTAATTTGTAAAACCTTAGTATGTAACGTTAAGTAGAATTTCAGTTATAATAATAGTTATATAAGTATTTTAATTTTTTTCTGTCGCTATGTATATATGTATGTATCTACGTACATACTTTAAAAGAATTAGCATAACTATGAAAGATTTGAGCAGGCTTTAATATCGGAAAAGCGTAAGTTATTTATTTAAAACAACAGTACAAAGTAAAATGTATACAACTCGTAAGCAATAGCCTGATCAACTTGAATTTTAGTAAGTTTTTAGATTTGCTAATAACTGAATACATGTAGAATCTGGTGGGTTTGATATTTGTAGGGATATTTTGTTAAATTTATAGTTGGTAATATTTTAATTTTGTTATGCAAGATGAGATGAAAGAATCATTTTGATTGACAAAGAGCCATCGAAATAATAATGTTCTTGAAGACTTAAATATTCTATTTTATATTTATCATGTTCACTTTTTTATAAATTTATTCTAATATCAATATTTTCAAGTGTATTAGTTTAGGCTTATTAAGATTAGAAATACAGTCACACCTTCTTAAGTGCATCTTTTCAGAACCAAAGTTAAAAATTGCAAATTGTGCATTTAGAGAGAGATTGCAATTATATATATCTCTCTTATAAGCTGGAACCAGGCATTCAGAGAGGGCTATATAGTACTTGCGCTTAGGGGTGCACTTAAGAATCTGACTGGATTAAAAAAAATTTGAATATATACTATTCAATGTCTGATTGTTCCTCTCGCCATTCAATAACTACTTGTGGGTTTGATTGTAACATGTCTTCGGCGGTATTGGTATTGGAAACAACCGCATGTTGAGGTGGATATCCATAATTTGAAGTATGACTATTTTGTTTGTGTTTAGCAATGTAATTGAGGGTAGGAAAATACTTACTACATATGTTACAACATAGTCATTGATGAAGCTCTTGTGAAATCGACAGGCAACAACAATCATATAGTAAGATTTTGAGTTTATCGTAGTATTGCAGAGCATGTATAGGGTTAACAAAATGTTGATCTTTGGCTTTCATAAGAGGGGGAGAAATCCATCGTTCTGATTCAAAAGAAGGGCAGCTTCAGATGCTTTATATTCTTTACAACACCAAGGATTTTTGTATTTTTTTATATCTAATGAATAGCAACATATTTGTGTATGATCTTCTATCCATTCCCATAACGTTGAAGATTCCAATTCAGCAAATAGTTGCTTTATTTGGTCCACATACTCTATAGTAACAGGCTTGCTATGTATGTCATCTTTTTTTCATATATTGCATAGACTATTCCCTGCAAATTCAAAATTTTTATGTGCTAAAACCTCATCTATTACTTTCCCTTGACCATCTAAATAAGACCCAAATTCATTAACAGGTAACGTGATTCCGGCAAGCTTTCCAGACAGAGAAGCCATACTACGCTCTACAGGGTTGTATGCACTCTGTCCAGGGGCATGCGTACGAATAGTAAAGTAATCAAGATCATATTTATAGAAGAAATTGCAATATTGAACTATATTTTTCATATGCCTCAAATTTTCATCAAGTCCACTATCTACCAAAAGAACCCAAATGGGTTTAATTTTGCTCTCTTTTATTAAAGTTGCAGCAAACTGTTGGTTAGAGATGATACTTTGAAGATCTGACATATGAGTTAAGGATGATGTACCAACAAAATGCTCGGGCCTAACAAAGATTAAAAGTTGTCCTAATCTAAGATTATCATTTGAATTGGCTAGATCAATAACAAGATAAACAGAAGGTATGAGTTTCATTTTGCTACCAGCTAGAAAATCGTGATCGGCAACCAAAACAGGTTCGTTGATAGTTTGTATGGTCTTAAATGTGCGCCCAACTGCGAGAACGCCTAAGCCAATCTTCGCTTTATCATCTTGTGAGATGATAACTGCACTATCAGCAAACACTTCAGCAAAAGTACGGGCAGCTTTAACAGATGCTAAACAATAGTGTTTATCAACATGAGGTTTCATTTCAGTTCGTGATACAGAGGCGAGTGCAACTTTGGCTGGGTGGTGATGTTGTTGTGCTGCATATGTATGTGGATGGTGGGGCTCAAGATATATGGATATGCACTGACACGACAAGTATACATTGTACTTTTCTTCTAATACTTGGCAAAGGTGTTTTATAGTACGTACTTTAATCACAACTTTTCTTCTCTTTGAATGCACACTTCCAAACTCCACACACTCGTGAATTTTGTTCCACAAATCTGGATAAGCCATTGCTGCCAGTGGCCTTCCAGGTCCCTCATATTTCTCTACAATACCTTCTTCAAGCAATTTCGCTTTTTTTTCTGAAAGTTTTGCTTGTGCTTTGGCATGACATTTGAGTTTTTCTAACCTTGTCTTCTGTTCAGTAATGACTTTTTTCTCATTAATAATATTTGATAATAACGTTTTCTTAAACGATTTATCTGTAGAAATTCCATACATTTGTTCGTACTCTGTTATTTTTTTAGTGGCTACATTTATTTTTTCAACCGAATCATGTTAGCATATGGTATTTTTAGGTAATTCCGCATCAAGTTGTAAAGATGTATTATTTGACAAAGTATATTCAGAATTATTTGTGCTATGTTGTGTAAGTTTTGAATAATGTGAATAAACATGTGAAGGGATAGTATTAAGGTAATTACAAATTCTTTCATCAATTGAAGTTTTATTTTCATTTTTGATTTGCTTCCAAGCCAGGTTACATTCTTGCATGAGTTGTTGACGATTTGGGGTTGGATTGCAAAGAGTTGCTTGTTTATGATATGTGTATGCATTACAAAACTCATGATATAGATTTTGGGGCTCTTTATAAAAGAAAGTTTTATTGAATTTAGGCGTAGATAAGAAGCTTTACATCATGGATTATTATAACGGCTTTATGATTTTTAAGGCAGAGGCACTATAAGTATATTATTATTTCCTAATCACAATTTATAAAATCAATTTCATAAAGTTTTTTTTAATACCAATATGTTTTATAAAGAGTTAATTTTTTTTTATGATATAAAATTTAGAATGGTAAGAAAGAATAGTTATGGTGGTTAGAAAAACAGATCAAGATGCAATTTGAATTGGGTAATAAGATATAAAATCAAAGCACCTCTTAAATACACTTTATATAGAGTATTCGTTCACTTATCAATCAACACAAGACAATAGTTCATGCTAATAATGCACGGTATTTGTTGTAGAAACTATGATCACAATTTTGAAAAACAATGCAACGGCATGTAAATGAATAGACCTACTATGCCCATTGTTAGTATTCAAGATCAGGGATGGTTCAAGTTTAAAAGTCCTTGGCATTACAACTTTGGTAAAGCGGCTGGTTTATGAGTTAGGGTTCTATTTATTAATTAAGGTTTGTACGTTTCTGACCAAATTCTAACTCTATAGTCTGGGTTTAGCATTCAAATTCCAAACTAATATTTTAAAAGCTGTATTAATAATTTTTATTTGAACAAATATATTTTTTATCTTTTATTTTTGGGGGTTTTGGATTTATTTAGGTTTGGTTGATAAGTATATCCATATGGCGCAATATTCTGATATAAGTCTAAATAGTTGGTTTGTATGCATTAGTTAGAGTATTGGGTAATGATATAAAAGTTTTTAAAATATAAAAGTCGAGTATGTTTATATTAAAATGTGCAAAATCATGAGAAGTAATTTCATTAAAGAAGTTCTTATATCAGATGTTTTTACATTAGAATGGTTGCAATTTTTTTTTATTGCAGATCTCATTCAAAAATATATTTATTTTATATGACATGCATGGCCCAAGGTTGCGATTAGTGTTAAATTTAAAAGAGTAAGTATATGGGCAGCAGTCAATAGAAATGAGAGATCTATACATATGATTTATATGTGCAGATCCCTCATTTCTATTGACCGTCACCCAACCCATATGATGAAGAGGCATATGCATAGTAATTCAAATAATGTTCTCATATTCTCTGCATGAATATAAATAAGTATGTAGTGATACTTTATAAATCCCTATTGTCCTATTGTTAGAAATCCAATCAAGTATTTATTTAGAGAACAATATCATAAAGAGCCTTTTTGAATAGTAGATCCACTATAGATTAGACTCGTGTACGAACCATAGGATTTTTATTAAATAAATGCAGATAAATGCAAAGTGTGTATGCACTTTAAAATTTATCTTACTACAATATAAATGCTTATCTGTATGATATGCCCGGATTTATTTATTGAATGAATTATGTGAATATAGATAATATAGTAGCCAATCAAAATAAAGATCAGGTGGGGGTAAGCTAATAGTAAAAAAAATATCAGCTGATAAATGGCACTCCCTATACTGCTTAGTTGCTGCTACATGAGTGATCCAGATTTATTTTATCAATGTTGAAAATCAAAAGATTATATGAATATTTGTAAAGAACTGAGTATAAGATACCAATCCATGCTGAATAATAATACTTGAATTACTAGCTATTAAATAAAATACTAGCTATTGTTATCATTATGAAATTAGACTTGAAAATGATGAATATAAAGCTTTCTTAACTGTTAAAAATCTGCAAAAGTGGAAAACGCTAGTGGAATGAATAGCTTGGATACTTTGTTAATATTAAATTAGATAACTATAAAACATATACTATAACTAAATCATTAGCTATTGAAACTATGTATTATTATATATTCAGTAAAAATTTGCAAGATTTTTTTGATTGTTTCAATAAGGTTTTGACTTTGGCATAATAAATATAAGAATTACTCTAAAATAAGTATTATACGCATTACAAATATATAGCCTTATACACTGATCATTTCAAAATTATAATTTACCAAATCTTGCACCTCAGAATTCATAATAATAGTTGTAAAACTTAATACTTAGCATAGTATCAAAATCTAGTTGACTAAATACCTAACCTTATCCAATATACTCTAATTCTAACCTAATTTATACAAAACCTATTATAATCAGTGTTTGAAATTTGTGTTCTCAGAGTTCTCATAAGAAC
Organism: Dentiscutata erythropus; assembly: GCA_910591965.1. Taxonomy (NCBI): domain Eukaryota; kingdom Fungi; phylum Glomeromycota; class Glomeromycetes; order Diversisporales; family Gigasporaceae; genus Dentiscutata; species Dentiscutata erythropus. Next base: position 8,443 of record CAJVPY010002749.1, on the reverse strand, counting down.
ACAATTATAAATTTGTGCATAGTATAAATTTTTTACTGTTCACTATTAAAAATTTTTTAAGAAAAGTAAAATAATAATCGTGTTCTCATAAGTATATAATAGAAAACTATATAATATTAATACACAAAGTTAAATACTAAATATATTATTTCAAAGATTATAAAAAAATTCTAATATCAAATTGGTATTATTTTTTTTTTATAATTATTAAGTGAGAACAGAAATATTTATGTGAGAACACCTATAGCTATTATACTGTTTTTATGAGAACAGTATTTAGATCTGAAATTTCAAACACTGATTATGATATGCCACTGCTTATGTTGATTGCCATCATTACTTTTTAAAGATTGTACCATTGTGTGAAGAGTAAATTTGTATGTAAAAGAAATACATTAACTATATTAACTTACTATAAATTAAAATGTTAATTATTCATTGGTTCAAAAAAGTTGTTCAAATCAAAACTTATTTATAAATTTATCACAATTGTCATATAGCGAAAATATTAAGCAACACACACTACTAGTAATAGCAACACCAGTATCAATTTAGCAATAATATTAGCAAATCGATGATAGAAAAAGAAGTCAATGAAAAGAAAAAGACACAAAAAATGTAAAATTATCTTACCATAATCAACTTAATTAAAACAAGAAATCTACGAAATAGCAATCTCACACATCACAGGTGACATTACAGATAAGCAACAATGCTAACAAGACAAGTGGCAACACAACACCAACAAGAGATGACACTGAACGACACAATACCAAAAAAGAAAAAGACATAGTAGTCATTAAAAAATGCAATATAAAAAAAATTAAACTAGATAATATCGGTAAATAAAAAAAAAAAGTGGCAGAGTTGGCAATGGGTTCTAAATAAATTGTCAATAGATATTCTTCATTGGCATTTGATACCTGTTTATTATAATTATAATAATATGGTTTAGTGTCTATATAAATTGTTGATCAAAATTAATATTTTGTAATATATACAGTGCTATGTGACCTGTACCTATTGTTTTATTTTTTAAAAATTCTTAATTTTTGACACTACTTTGAATATCACTTTGTACTCCAATTCCATTTTGATAGCAATTACTAATATTACTTATTCCCCAAAAATTATTCATATTAGCAGCCTTTAAATGAACACTTCCATTTTCAATTCTTTTAGATAATTGTGTTCTCACAAATTACTTACTAGTTTGGAGAAAAGATTTCATTAATTAGTCTCAATAAACTAAACAACTATTTCGATAAAGATAAATAAAATATAGAAATCAACCTACTCTTTTTTCTAATTGCTAATTTAAAAACTGCATTTCATTGTTTCTAAATGATTTTAGCAGTGTTTCAAGTGCTGGCTAATCACACTAAGGGAGCTGTTTAAGAACACTCTAATTTAAATTTTTGTTAACTTTTTTTTAAGTTAAAGACAAAAAAATAAGTTTATATAATCTATTAATGCCTAATTAATACATTCATTATACATTACTTACTTAAATTTGCTTCTTAAGTAAAGTTTTTAGTGATAATGATCTATACTGATCTTTTTTCATAGAAAATACATGAAAAGTTAAAGAATACTATAATATAATTTAAAAAAAGTTTATTATGTGAAACTATAAGTTGTCAATTGACAATGTGGTTTTTCATAGTAAAGATTACTTTAAATTTTTTTTATATTGTGTAACTTAGCCATGCTGATAATACTCGTATTAGACTAATTTTACTTTTTTTTTTAAATAGTGCAAAAAGCTCTTCTATAAGGCTAAAGACATAGCTTTAACAAACCAAATTAATAAAATACAAAGGTACCAACATTGAGAAGATAGTTAGAAAAACAATACAAAACTGCCACTTACCATATATTGCCGAAAATAAGCCACCTCCGAAAATAAGCTACCCCCTTTTTTCTTGAAAAAAAAACATAAGAAAATTTGTTATTCCGAAAATAAGCTACCTCTGATAATTTCTTAAAATCCAGAAGTAGTCTCTATATATAAAGATCAAAATTCTATTAAGTAAATTGATAAAAGTCACTTAATAGCGATTCTTCAAGACATAAAAATACACATATCTTGAAAGTTTGAAGCAAATTGGAGAACTTTTTACTAAGATATTTTTGCATTTTATATTTGAACATAAAATGCAAAAATATCTTAGTAAAAAGTTCTCCGATTTGCTTCAAACTTTCAAGATATGTGTATTTTTATGTCCTGAACAATCGCTATTAAGTGACTTTTATCAATTTACTTAATAGAATTTTGACCTTTATATATAGAGACTACTTCTGGATTTTAAAGAAATAATAAAAATTAACCTTTTCGAAACTTTACCTGAAAATAAGCTACCCCCATGATTTTTGTGTTATTTTTTTGGCCAAAAAAGGTAGCTTATTTTTGGCAATATATGGTAATGCTCCCTATTGGACAATTTCTTCATCCTACAACTATAATAACTGAAGAAATATTTTTTTGGTACAATCCAACAATAATAATTTAGAATCAAATAAAATTAATGATCCTGAATTTAATGGTTTGGTGTCTAATGACAATAAATCTAATAATAAAATTGTGCCTAATGATAATGATAATTCCAAGCATAATATTAATAATACTATGTCGACATAAGTATTTAAAAAAAAATGTTTAAAAGTTTTATAAATTTTATTAATTTGGTATTTTTTTTTAGCTCTAACAATGTTTCTGAATCCGATCATAGTAATCTTAGAACTAAACTACCGTATGTATTTAAAGTATACTTATAAGGTTTGTAATATATTTATTAATTTTTTATTATTCCAGAACCAATAACCCTAAAACAAACAATTCTGATATGTCTAACTTCACGTTTAACTCTATGTCTAACTCTACACCTAACTCTACACCTAACTTCACGTCTAACTCTATATCTAACTCTTCTACACCTAACTCTATATCTAAATCTATATCCAACTCTACTATGCCGAAATCTATATCTAACATGTCTAACTCTATGTCTAAACCAATATCAAAAAATAATCGCCAAAAAAATAAAGATTCTAAAAACTCTTCTAAAAGTTCTATCTCTTTCAAAAGTTTTTCTAAAGGTTCTTTTAAAGGTTCTTCAAAAAGATCTACTAAAGATTCCTTCAAGAAAAGAGGTTATCTAAATGTTCCTACTAGTAACTTCAATTATATTAGAGACAAAGACAAAGATTATAATAATCATACTAAAATGGAAATTTGATTTTTTAGTAATTGTATGTGATTAGTATTAGCGAAAATTGTAAATATACTATGTAATTAGTATAAACAGAAATTTGTAATACAAATTGAATATATATAATATATATATCTTATGAAAGATAGATATAATAAAATATAAAGTGATACCGGCTAGCCGATATCCAAGCTGAATTTAAATATTTGTAATAAAATTCTATAAAAACTCAAGTATATATATATACAATAAATAAATCGATTGAAATTTTGTAAGTTTTGTTAAGTATAATAAAGTAAAAATGCGATATTGGCTAGTGGATACTCAAGCTGAATTATCAAAAATCTATATAAACTTTAAATATCCAAGCAAAAATCTATATATTTTAAGAAAATATATATATATATATATATATATTCGCTTAAATTTGTAAGTATTATTAAATATAATAAAGTAAAACTGAGATATCAGCTAGCAAATACTCATGCTAAACTATCAAAAATCTATTTGAAAACTTTAAATATCTAAGCCAAAATCTATATATATTAAGCAGAAACTTATATATATGAGTATATACAAGTATAAATTGTTCAAATTTTGTAAGTATTATTAAATATAATAATAGTAAAATGCGATATCAGCTAGCTAATATCCTATAAAAATCTATTTAAACCTTTAAATATACCAAGCTGAAATTTATATATACACGCAGAAACCTATATAAATATGTAGATATGTAGCATAAATAGAAGTATTATATAGATTAATATCAATATATACTAGCCAATATCTTTTGTAGATAGTCCATATATAGGTTGCAGAAATTTGTCAATACGTGCCAATCTGATAAATCACAGATATGTGGCAAGTATCAGTGAGCTATTGGTATAGCACATATCGTCTGAATTATATTAAATTTTGGTAATCTATATATAACCTATCAGCTAGCAGATAGGTTGCTGAAACTTTATTGTTTAACTAGTAATACTTGGTACCTTCACAATTTGTATAGCTTTTTTTTTATCTTCAAAGAAAGTAAGTTATTGAAATTAAATTTATTATTAGAATTATATATATATAAATATATACAAATAATAATAAAAAATTTTATTAAAAATTTTTAGATATTATAAAAGCGATCCAATTATCCAAGTAATGTATAAGTTTTTGACATATAAATCTATTCAATAAATCTTAAATAACGTTGTTTATTATTTTAGTACTTGCTTTAGTTTTCTGCTTATATTTATAAATATAATATATTATGCCAAGGATATCTAATAAAATAACAATTGGAGAACATGTTAGTTGTAAAGCAATAGTGTTACCAAAAAAATAATATCCAAACACTTTACACAAAATAAAAATAAATTAAAAGAACTATATGTTTATGGAATAGTTGTTGGAGAGCTAACTGAAATAAGCATCGAGTGTTTAAAATAAAATTAGAGGGCTTGAAGGAAATATAATTGTAAATGTTCTTGGTAGTAACTTAAAATATGAGAAGCAAGTTAATTCAAATACACAAGAATTATTAAATATAACAGAATCTGATATAGCTCTTGAAGAGTCTTCTAGTAGCAGTGAAAATAGTTCCAATAGTGATAATAATAGTAATGGTAAAATTGATCTTATTGTTAAAGCAAAGTAGAAAGAAAGATTAGTAACAATTAATTAGTATAAAACTTATTTAGCATACAATTATGCATACAAAGTTAATATCCTATCAATTAGCTTTGCTTTATTTTTAGTGCTTTGCAAACTCAAATTAAAGTTTAAATCCCAAATCAATTATTTGATCAAATCAAATATTTGACCAAATCAAATTAACCAAATAGATCAAATAAGTGATTTATATAAGTTTGTTTAATATACATTTACAAGTTCTTTAAAATAGTAAACCTGCTATAAATTAGAGCAAGGTTTAGTGGTGCTACTATGCTACCACATTGAGGTAATTAAAATTTATAAGTTAATAAATAAAATTTTATATACCAAGTTCTGGGTTATGAAAGCTAAAATTTAAAATTTAAATATTATATTTAAAATTTTATATGTTAATATATTATCAAATTTAAATTTTATATCAATCTGTAAATAAGTATACATACCAAATCATAAATGCTAAATTGTAAAATTTTATGACAATACTTTAGTTAGATGCATATAGGTCATAGCTAATTTTCATGAATTTTCAGCAAAATTACTGTGAGAATTATATTAATCGTAGCACTTGTGCATAATGGGTTTATTTTTACTAATTAATAAATAATTCTTACTTAACAGTTAATTCTGAGATTTGAAATAATTTGTATGTATTGGTACTAGTAAATAGGTATTATGATCTTGACTTGTGAGCTTGCTTTACTGATTTTAATTTCACTTATTATAGGATTAATAAAAGATCTTTATATTTACCAATAATTGAAATGATTTGTAGTAATAGTAAGTATTTAGATTATTTTAACTGGAAAACCTAAAATAATTTGTTAATCAAAGTATTTGAAAACAATGTATACACTTTTTTTTAGCTTTGTTAGTTTATTGCAGTACTAATTTGGTCGATAACCAATTTTTTATTTAAATCAATTCAGTTAATATTATTTATAACAATCTATGTATCTATTATTAATTTCTATTCGTGTTGATTTATGATTCTTGTAACTTAATTTTTTGAAAATTTATATACTAAATATTGATTATAAAGTTTTAGCTTATCTAAATTCAACGTTGTATAGTGTCTATACTTGTACTATAAACTATTGTAGTGCTCATAATCTAAATACAAAAAATTAGCTATATGTTTGCTACAATAATTTTATGCTAACTACCGATAGTATTTTTGAGTCTATTATATTAAAGACTAAACAGGCCCATCCTAAGACAAACTACAAGACCAGCAGTTTTAGTTGAATAATTAACAGTTCTCAAAAATCGCAGAATCAAGCTATATTTTATTCTATAATTATCTATAGCAATGATTTAATAATAACTGTTTTTAGTCTATTCCAAAAAAGACAGACCCTAGGACAAAATAGCAGTCCATTGAGCCAATCTAAATAAGTACCTTACCAAGATAGAATAATTTGAGCAGCAAAATTTTTTGTCATACTTTAGACCATATTTAAAAACTAATTTAATCTAAATATAAAGAAATAGCTAATCTCACTATTATTATCGCCAAATTAATAAATAAAAGATCAAATTAAAAGATAATAAGTACTATTTATTTTTTGCAACGATAGAAATCTAAAGTAGATTCCCAGTTATATAAGAGCCTTTCAGGCTCTTATATAGCCAGAGATAATTTCTCTAGTGGAAAATAAGGGTATTATTCTTTATTTTATATAATGACATGATAGCAAACCAAATAAAAACTCCGGTAACATTCGAATTATTTTGACAAGATTGATTTGATTGAGTCTCGATTAATTTGAATTGATCTATCCTTGATACTCCATGAATGTGTAACAATTCTGTACCAATCGAATCATCTTGTTAAAATGATTTGAATAGTACCAGAATTAATTACATTTATGAGTATAAAAGATAAGGTCAATTCTTTATTGGGGCCTTAAGTTAATAATTCCAGTATTATTTTAATATGGTGATTCAATTAGTATCAGAATTATCAAAATTTAATCACATATTCACAAGATATCAAAGAATAGATCAAACTTTTTATCGAGACCTTGGGTCCCAATAAATTTAAATTGATCTATCCCTAATATTTCATGAAAGTTTGATGATTCTGGTACCATTTGAATCATCTTGTTAAAATAATTCGAATGGTACTAGAGTTATTAAAATTTAATTATATTTACAAGATATCAAAGATGAGAATAATTCTTTATTGGGACCTTGGGTCCCAATTGAATTTGGGTCAATAAATCTGGTACCATTCGAATTATTTTTGCATGATGATTCGAATAGTACCAAAATTGTCCAAATTTAATCACATGTTTATGAAATATCAAGGATAAATTAAATTTTTTCATTGGGACCCAAGGTTCCAATAAATTTAAATTGATTTATCTTTAATATCTTATAAATATGTAAATGATTCAAATAGTATTGGATTTATTGAAATTCAATTATATTTGCAAGATATCAAAGATGAGATTAATTTTTTAGCTAGGACCTTGGGTCCCAATTGAATTTGAGTCAATAAATTTGGTACTATTTGAATTATTTTTTGCATGATGATTCGAATAGTACCAAAATCATCTAATTTTAATTATAAGTTTATGAGATATTAAAGATAAATCAAAATTTTCATTGGGATCCAAGGTTCTGATAAACTTAAATTGATTTATCTTTGATATTTCATAACTGTGTAATTAAATTTGGACGATTTTGGTACTATTCAAATTGTCATGCAAAAATGATTATAATGGTACTATATTTATCAAAATTCAATTACATTTACGAGATATTGAAGATAGATTAATTATTTAGCTAAGACTTTGAGTTTCAATTGAATTTGAGTCAATAAATCTGGTACTATTCGAATCATTTTAACAAGTTAATTCGAATAGTACCAAAATTGTTTAATTTTAATCACAAGTTTACAAGATATTAAGAATAAATCAAATCTTTCATCGGGACCCAAGGTTCCAATAAACTTAAATTGATTTACCTTTAATATCTTATAAGCATGTAATTAAATTTAGATGATTTTGGTACCATTTAAATTGTCATGCAAAAATGATTTGAATAGTACCAAAATCATTCAAATTTAACTACATGTTTATGAGATATCAAAGATAAATCAAACTTTTTATTAAAACCCAAGGTTCCGATGAATTTGAATTGATTTGTCCTTGATTTTTTTTTTTTTTTGGTGTTAAAGTAACCTTTTTTGGCCTAGGGACTTTTTATTAGAGTATAACTGGAGTTTTATAATGTAATTACAACAATGGTACATCAAGCTATACGTGCACCTTTTGAGTGCCTAATTTAAGTAGTCCGCCTGAAGGTTCTACACTATCTGCCGTATCTGCACCCCAACTAGGGGGGTACCCATTTAAACTATCTGGTTCTAACTGCCTCCAGCAGCCCTCTAACCCTGGTGTACCTCACCATACATACGTAGATTTTGGATATTATCTATTGTGGATTTCATACCCTACCTTAGGACTTATTAACTACACGGATTTTGTCAATCCCTATCATTAAGACTTACTAACCATATATAGCTAATCTATCCTCGAAGGTAAACCTAACAGAGC
>CAJVPY010002748.1:0-15469 GCA_910591965.1 Dentiscutata erythropus | reverse complement strand
TACCGCCACAGCTTGACCTATGTACTTGGGGTCAGGGCTAACCATTGAACCCCTTATCTAACTAGTACTAATTATGCTGCCGAACCAAGTTCGTATCTCAAGCCACCCCTAAGGGTGCTGCCGCTACCCAATCCGACAACCACAACCTTCCTAATTAGACCGTTACCTACTTTTTGCCCTTATATAGGTTCACAACAACCCTGGTACCCGCAATTAGTCCGTCTTCTTACCCAGATTCTTTATTGGTCCCTCCCTTACTTCCAGACGGCAACCCAGAAGAGTCGATCTGCCTAGGCTTTTGGTACCTGAAGGACGCTCTCCCCTTGGTACATACTTTCGAAGCGTATGTCCTTTTCCTCCGGTGCGACAGAACCCGGCGGTTCAGCTGGTATGTCCTCTGCCATTAGAACCTGGTCGTTCGGTTCTCCGATCTCGGGCCCCGGTTCGAATTCAGCCTTCTTGTAATACCATTGACGATCACTGCTACTTCCTAACTCGGGACTTCCCAAATGGGTTTTTAGTTATGCCGGTTCCTCGGCTTTATTGCGCCATTGCTCCTATTACTAGATGGTGTAACCAAAGTTACAAATTTATCTAAGATCCAACCAATAATCATAACTGTCAACCATAACGCAAGCCTATTTTTCAAAATTCATTGTCTGTGGGATTTGAACTCTAGACCTGCCACTTGGAGAGAGTGACAACTAGACCACTACACTAAGTCGCCACACCTCATTATTTTGATTTAAATTAAGCAAATTTATAAATAGTTAAAGTTAAAATAAGAGTTAAAGTTTAAATTGGTTTACAATACAGTAAATAGTTTTTATATATTATAATTTTATCTCTTAAACTATTCAGTTTAGCAGGCAAATTTGCCTACTAAAATTTTATAAATTTATATTTAATTTACTTTTATTAAAAATAAAAATATTTAAAGAATCATTACTTTTCTAATGATCACTAAAACCAAATTTTCTCACTAATTAAAAAACAAAATTTTTGTTGGAGAGTCGTGGTCTATATTGCGGTTTATCTAGAGGTCAACGTTTTTGCTTTGCAGGACTCCTCTAAAGAGATATTTGGCATGTAAGCCAGGAGCATTACTATACAAGATAACTGGCAAGAGGTGCTCTTGTATATAAAATCTTGATAAAGTGTGGGCAACATCGGGAGAATTAAATAAGTGCAAATCTGCAAAAACCTGCGAAAATGCAGATTTTTGCAAATTTTTTTGTAAAAAACTGCAAAATTTTTTATATTTTGAAATTTTGCGCAGAACTGTATTTTAATTTCTGTGGCTATAGCTGGTGAGTCTGAAGTTTTGCACAGATTTTCATTTAATTTATTATTTAATTTTTTTGCAAATCTATGCAGAATAGCACTAAAAAATTTCTCCTGATGAAAAAGCTCAACTTCGTCGACGAAGCTTTTAGGTCGTTACTTCAAAGAAGAACACAGGGGAAACAACAAAACTTTTTCTTTTCTAAAGCCACACTCTTTCTTTTAGGTTTGGTGACTTTTCTCTTTCCTTTTCTTGCTCTCCCATCGGTCTTCCAAAATTTTTTACAAAAGTGGGGATTTGGCTTACCCCCTCCAAAAGATCAGCATTGTTTACTTTCCAAATTCAGACAGACTTAGTAGAATGCAACCACGTAACGTGTCTGTTTACAAGTATGGCGCTACTCCGGGGAAGTCAGATCGGGGCCTCCGGTTAAAGAGATATCTGAAAGCGGTCATAAGTTAGAAGAACTTTCAATGTTAAGGCAAAGCTTTATACTAGAGATATACAATCATTGCATTTGTTATATAATTTTTTCAGCCTTGCACAGGTTATAATAGTGTATCCTAGTTATGAAGAGAGGTGCAATCTCTCTCAACTTTTTATCCTTGTTCTATAAAAAATTTTTTTTATTTTTTCCTGTTTTTTCTTTTTTGGGTTTTTTTATTTTTTATTTATTTCGCTCTTTCCCTTTTCCCTTTTTTGCTTATTTTCCCTTTTTAGTCATAGTTCGTTTTCGTTTTTTATAGAATTTTTTTTTTGGGATAATTCCAGTCATCTGTGATCTGGTAGGACGGAGTTACAACTTAGACCTGAGCTAAGTTTTCGCATCACAATATGGAACTGAGTAGTACCGAACTTCTATCTTTACATTTCTATGTATTTATGTTATGAGTTTCGGCCAGACCCGTCGACACAAAAAAAATAAATAAATAAATAATTATACTTTATTTAAAAGTTATTTTTATCTTTTAAAAAATTTGAAATTACTTGTAAAAAAACTTTTTAGAGTTTTAGAAATATGTGCATCTGCACTGCAGTATACCCTTGCTATATCTTAAAAATTTTACTAAGATAACCCCTGTTATGCAACTAATAAGAGCTGTGTCATTAATCACCTGATTATTTTTTATCAGAGGTCTACCCCCTTCCCCTCTCTTAATATACTGTTACAAGTGTGATAGCCTTCTTAATTTACCACCTGCAACATAGCACACAGTGATGGGGATCTCTAAAATAACAGGGCGAGATATAAAGCAGTGTGAAAGTGGAATATTTCCTCACTAAGGCAGTTCGGTATATTCATTAGAAGCATAGAGACATGGTTTACTTTAGGGCAAATATATGTTTATTTATTTATGATACAATGTCTAGATACAAAGCTATCTATAGGTATCTATTCCTATAGAATCCTAATATTTTAGAACATTGCAGGGAACAAATCCTAAAGTTAAAGAAAAAGTAAAAGCTAGGGTTTATAGCTTTTACAACATATATTAAAAGAATATAAAACAATAAAAAACTATAAGAAATATTAAGAAACATAATGAAGCATTAAGAAACAATAAGAAACATTATAAAATATAATGAAATATTAAAAAACAATAAGAAATATATTGAAACATAATAAAATAATAAGAAATAATAAGAAACATTAAGAAGTATAATGAAATATTAAGAAACATAAAGAAATATAAAGAAACATTAAGAAATATTATAAAGAAATATTATAAGTATGGATTTACAAGTATTATAAATCCATTCCGGCTTATCGTTTATCACTTCTTGGCTTATCTTTGTTTATCAATTGCCAGTTATTCGTTAGTTCGTTTATCGTATATTATAGCTTGTTTTGATCGTCATGGTCTTCTGGTTCTTTTGAAAACATAATCTTTAATATGTTCTTAGGCGTTCTATAACAATACAAATAGTCAGATTTTTAATATATAATTTCAACTTTTTTTATCACCTCTAAAAAATTACCTGATTTTTGTTAGCTCTCTAAAAAATGATCCTTTTACAATTTTATCTAATCTTATTAATTACAAACCCTAACCCTAACCCTAACTTTAATTATTATTTGCTATATCTCAAAATTTTACTAGAATAACCCTGTTGTGTAATTAAGTAAAAATACTCCTTTCACAATTTTACCTAACCCTATCTCAAACTCTAACTCTAACTTTAACTAATTTTAACTTTAATTATTATTAGATATAAATTTGCTATAGAGATGCACTGCAGTGCAGAATATATTAAAATTTAATTTTCAACTTTTTAATTTTTTAAAAAAAGTTTTAATTTTAAAAAAAGTTTTTTTTTTAATTTTGCTTAATAAAAATTTAAAATTTAACTTTTACTACTTTAATAAAAATTTATACAAAAATTTAAAATTAAATAACTTTTATTATTATATTTTTTATAAATTATTAAACAAAATTTAAACTTTACTTAGTTATTTTTTTAAAAAAAAAACTCTTTCTAATAATTATCTGGACCAAATTTTTAACAAAAAAAAAAGCCAAGTTTCTATACTGAAAAGTTATAATAATCTGTAGTGAGGTAACAACAGGGTGGTTTTTATAAAGATCAATATTTCTCTATTTTTGAAGAACTTTTTTATATATTTGATATGCAAGTCAAAAACATTAGTATACAAAATAACTAGCAGAAAATAGTACTTTTGTATACAAAATTTTGGTAAATAGATGGAGATAATAAAAGTTCAAGCCTTCTATTAACAAAGCTAGCTATTGTATAACAACTAGAAAACAGTAAAAAACAGGCATCTTTTAAGCTATACTCTTTTTTCTTGGTCAAGTAATTTATACTATACTTTTTTTTGCTTCTTTGCTTTTTTTTTAAAATTTTTTATAAAAAGTAGAGATTTGGCTTACTCTTCCAAAAGATCGGCATTGTTTACTTTCCAAATTTAAACAGTATAGTAAAATACAACTATATGTTTATGAATACAAAGCTACTATACAAGACTAGGCCTCTAGTACAGAACCCCTAATAGCAGTAGCAAGTAGTTTGCAATTTGGGTTTACAAACAATAATAGCACTTAGCTAAAAATACGAATTAGAACAAGCTCAAATAAAGTCATTTGGAGTCAATCAGAAGGTCAGAAAGAAAAATCTAATATTAAGGCAAAGCTTTACAATAGAGATATATAAATATTGTATTTGTTATATAATTTTAATTTTTATTTTTGCTTGATATAAGCTATAACAGTACACTTATTATAGATTGTTTTTTTTTTTTTCTTTTGCATATTTTTTTCTTTTATTTATGTTTTTTTGTGTTGTTTTATTATAGTTTTTGTAAAGCTGCAGATATTTAGAAGGTTCAAGATAGTACATCACTTTTTATTTTATATAAATATATTAAACATCATATCATATATTATATCAAATGTTATAGTATATGTTTATTGATATTTTAATGTTTGTAGCTCATGGTTTTTGTATAGATATTTCCTCATTTTGAACTTTTCTATATTTTTCTTTAATTTTAAAATTTTTTCATTTAGTAATTAGAAGTTTTTTTTTCTACTTGGGAAGTTAGAAAAAGAAAATTTAGGATTAAAAAAAGAGGAAGTAATCATGATAAGCTAATAGATATAAATGCTTTTCAGTAAAATATTAGTTTTTTTCAATTGTAGAGAAAAATAGTATGAAAAAGAAATTTTACTATAGCAGATCAAACATAGGTGAATTGGATTTTGGTTACAAAGAGCTGGGTTAGTTAATACTTGTCACTTAAATAATCAGTATAGCAAATTCTATATAGCCCTAATTAGTGCTTCTAGGTCCGGTCCGGGTCCGGTCCGGTGTCGAACCAGACTCAGATTCGAAATTTCACTAGTTTCGAACTTCAGACCAGACTCAAACTTAATTATGAGTCCGGTTCAGGTTCGGTCCGAAGTCTGCAAACTAGTTCGAGTCTGAATATATTTATACATGCGTATATTTATTTTTGAACTTTGGACCTAGTGCTTGGACCTGTTATTACCTGGGTAATTTAGTGGTCCAATAAGCTATATCTTTTGTACCACTTTAGATAAACATTAACTTCGTGAAACAGAAAGAGCTGTCGATGTTACATAACTGAACCTTTCCCAATGTGCAATATATAAAAAATTCAATTTACAATACCAAATCATTCCGCTAGTATATGTTATGAATATAATCTCATTTTTATTATAATAAAATAGCGTGGGATTATAATCATAACATGTACTAGCGGAATGATCTGGTATTGTAAATTAATTTTTTTATATAGTATACACCAAGTGAAGTTCAATTATATAACATTGACAGTTTCTCATGTTATTTCGTGACTTATTTATTAGCCAAGCTAGGTGATTCAGCAGTGATAAATAATATTGGTTTTTGTTACTGCCATGGAATTGGAGTAGAAATAAATTCCCAAAAATCATTTGGACATTGTAAGAAATCTGCTGATTTGAGCATGCCACTGCAAAATATAATATTGGTAAGTTGGTCAAATCATAATAAAGCATTTGAATACTATAAAAAATCTGCTAATGAATCACCTGACATATCAATTCGGAACTTAAGAAAATATTAGACGATGAAAGATTTAAATTATCTTGGATTAATTAAATGAGTTTATGCAGAATGGTTCGATAGAGTTAATAATATACATCGGGAAACTAAATATGGTGCAGATCTGCGCAGATCTGTGACCCTGGAAATTTTTAATAAATTTCACAATATCTCATGATATATCGATCAGAATTTAACAAAACTAGTACCATTCGAACCGTCTCGATGAGACGGATCGAATGGTACTAATTCGATCACTGGATCACGAGAAAATCACATTTAAATAAATTTTCCAGCCACCTCACGATCTTGTTAACCAGTGGTCCAAATTTAATGATTTTGATACCATTCGATTCCTCTCGATGAGACGGTTCGAATGGTACCAAAAAATTTAAAATCGGATCACTGGATCGCGAGATATTCGCAAAATACGTTTCGCGGCGCAGTTTTGCGCAAAATAAATTTGCAGATCTGTGCAAAACTGCGCCGCGAAACGTATTTTGCGAATATCTCGCGATCTAGTAATCCGAGTTTAACTTGTTTGGTACCATTCGAATCGTCTCATCGAGAGGAATCGAATGGTATCAAAATCATCAAATTTGGACCACTGGTTAACAAGATCGTGAGATGGCTGGAAAATTTATTTAAATGTGATTTTCTCGTGATCCAGCGATCGAATTTTAATGAATTTAGTACCATTTGATCCGTCTCATCGAGACGGTTCGAATGGTACTAGTTTCGTTAAATTCTGATCGATAAATCATAAGATATTGGGGTGAGTCAGTAGAAACGCACCATATTTTTTCTAAGTAAAATTTTTTGAAACTTTAAACAAGAATAATTCAACAACAACTTAATTAAATTTAATAAAATTTTTTTTAAACCAATTCAAAAAACTTGTAAAATTTATTTAAAAAATTTTTTACTAAATTTGGTTAAGTTTTTGCTAATTTATTTTGTTTGAAGATTTAAAAAAATTTCATTAAAAACAACATGGTGCGTTTCTACTGACTCACCCCATATAGTGAAATTTATTAAAAATTTTCAGGATCACAGATCTGTGCAGATTTGCACCATATTTAGTTTCCCGATGTATATATAGAATAGTAATGCACTTAAAGTTAGGGTGATCAACATTCTAATAAAATCAAACAATAGTTATGAACTATATGTTTAATTATTATGTACTGATTTTTTAAAGATTAATTTCAGATACGAATTTACATATAAATTCGTACTGATTTAGATACACTTTTTTACCTAACTAACAGACAAAATTGTATCATATTTTTTTTTAAACTATAGTTTTAGACTAGTTCTATGCCATAATGAAGCCAATTTTTAATAACTTTTAGATCTAATTTTATAAAATGTTATTGCAAAATTGGCTCTATTATGGCATAAAGCTAGTCTAAAACTACAGTTTAAAAAAAATGTGATGCAATTTTGTATGTTAGTTAGGTAAAAAAGTGTATCTAAATCAGTACAGATTTATATATAAATTCGTATGTAAAATTAACCTTAAAAAATCTGCACATAATAATTAAACATATAGTTCATAACTATTGTTTGATTTATTAGAGTGTTGATCACCCTAACTTAAAGTGATTCATAATTCAAGCGAAGGCAAGCAAGAATTAATTCACGAATTAAAGAATTATTGTGAAATTGGTTATAAGAATCCATTATTCTTGGAATGCATTAGAGTATCAAGAAATGGTCATGGTGATTACATTATTGTTATGGAATATGCATTAAAAGGAACATTGTGACAAAATCTTGTACAAGTATTACAACTGGAATAGAAAGATAAATTGAATATCTTGTACTGTATACTTCGGATCTGGAGTCAATTCATTCGCAAGAACCTGTTTACAGAGATTTACATAGTGAAAATATTACAAATATCACAACTGGAATGGAAAGATAAATTGAATATCTTGTACTGTATAGCTTTGGATGTGGAGTCAATTCATTTGTAAGAACTTGTTCACAGAGATTTACACAGCGGAAATATTTTGCAAGATAATTTGCATAACGCATATATTACAGACCCTGGACTTTTGAAAAATGTAAAAGAAAAAACTTGTGGAATTCTGCCGTATATAGTACCAGTGGGACAACCGTACACTCCAGCATAAGATATTTACAGCTTTGGAGTTATCACAACAGAGATTTCGACATGACAAAGAGTATTTGATGGAATTCCGTTTAATGGTGGTCTTGTGTTTAGAACCAGATTAATATATTAAATTAGCCATGAAATGTATGGATAAAGAATTGACCTACTGCAACAGAAATTATTGAAATAAGCACACATTTGTTAGATGAAATGGATCAGAAAGATAATAATAAAATCAAAAAACAAATTCTGGAGGCTAATAAGATTAAACCGGAATCGATCAAGCAAATACATCCACAAGTCTTATATACTAGCAAGATATATGATATGAAAAAAAAATAAATATATCTAGGTTCAACAGTTCAACCACTAACTTGTTAGTACAGAATAAACATATAGATATATTCGGACTCAGAATAGTCTGCAGACTTCAGACTTGGCTAAAAAGTCTGAATATAAAAGTCTGAGTCCGGTTTGAAAATCAAACCAGACTCAGACTTGACTAAAGTCTGGTTCAAGTCCGGTCCATAGAAGTACTAGTAACAGTATACTAATTTTAAAATTAGGCCCAATCCTATTCAATCTGGCCTAATTCAAATTTTTTGGGCTAAAACTGATCTAATAGTTGGGTTTAGATCAAAATTCAAATATAATTTAGCTAAAATTATCAGTTATTAAATTTAAATAGTAAATTATTTTTAAATAGAATAAAAAATAGTAAACCTTAAAATAAATATTTATATATTTTTTCTATACAGTACTAGACAGCAAAAACCATCCACTTTTTTATATATAAATATAAAAATGCTTATAACTTTTGAACAAATAATTTTAAAAAAATCTGTATTATAAATTTGTTGCTTTTAGTCTAAGCTACAATTCTGTAAGACAGATTTTTATTTTTATTATAAATTTAAAAAGTTTTTAGAGTTTAAAAGTTATAAATTTATATATAAAAACCAAAATTTGGCGCTTATTAAAATTTGGCGCTTATTATATAAAAAAATCATTTTTATATTTTTTAACCAATTAAATTTTTGGTACTCAAAAATTAGCCAATCCGAATCATTATAAATTCTCAAATTTAGCACTTTTTTAAAAAAAATGGATAGTTTTTGCTATCTGGTACTGTAGTCCAGAAGTCTGGCTTTTTTATATGTAAAAATATTTTTCTTATTAAGTAGCTCTTTCATGTTGCTTAATTAAAAATTGTAGAGCTAATTGTTGTAATTCTAATGGTAGTAAAATCATCAAAATTGGTTTAATAGATCATAAAATATGAGTTATTTGCTATAGAGTTTTTTTCTAAAGGATGTACATGAGATTCTACTTACTATATAAGATAACTAGTTACATGCATGCTGATTCTACTATGAAATTTATACTTTTTAATTGTTGATCACCTCTTAGATTACTTTATATCTAATTTTCTTACTAGAAATTTAACTATAATTATAGTCTTAAGTATAGATTTAGTTGGGTTGACTTTAATATTAGCCATATTGTAAAAAGATTCAGCAGCTGAAAGAATATCAGATAGCTCAGTTTGGCTAGATGCAATCTACAGAGTATTATCTATATAGGCCAGTACAGAGCTATTAGCTTCAAGTTTGTTAGTTGAGAAGTTTTTTAGATTAGTGGGCCATAAGATGGAGGTTGAGTAGCCAGAAAATGTTGAATGTATATAGGTGATGAGAGGGTCATAGTAAATCTGCCAGAGCAAGGGGGTAATGGTCTCTCCTTAGTCAATACATTTTGGACTTGGTAGGGAGGTGTTAAACCCAAATTAGTTATAACCTTATTTTGGCGGTTGGTGAGTAGGTCAGATAGAATATTAATAATAGGCTGAGGGAAAAAGAAACAGTGAAGAGCATGTTTAAGTAGATCAAAATTGACAGAGTCGTAAGCTTTGCTCATGTCTTGAGATAAGAGCCAGATCTTTTTGTAATTACAATTAGCATCTTCAATAAGATTGTTGAAAATGTGAATAGGAATAGATATGCTGTTGCCTGGTAGGGCAATGTAGTTGAAAGGTGAAAGAATAGGATGCTGAGAGAAAACTTGATTGAGTCTATGGTTAAGATTTTGGTATAGATTTTTCTAATATGCTCAATTAAACTAATTGGGCAAGTAAGATTAAGATTTCCATCAAAAGTATTGTTTTTAGGGATTAGATAAATTCTGCCATATTTCTATGACTAAGGCATAGTATTTTGAGACAAGCAACAATTAAAAAGTGCAGAAAGGGCAGTGATGTAGTGATTGCTAAGGTGTTTAATCATTTCATAGCTAATGTCTGTAGGCACACAGGCCTTGCCGTTAGGAAGTTTGGATATAGTTTGTAAGACTTCGTCTTCTGTTATAGGAGCAGTAAGTAGTATGTACCAATCAGGCTCAATATGAGGACATGGATTGTAATGTTGTTTTCAAAAGTTGTGGAAAAGGTTTTGGTTAATAGGTTTGTAGGCTGTCTAGTTGGAGAAGTGTGTTTGGATATGTTGTTTAATTTGAGTGGGATTAGTGATGAGTTGGTTTGATAATTTAATATTAGTAAAATGAACAAGAGGCTGGTACCGATTAAGTATGTTGTTAATAGCTTGGGTAGGCTTAGAAACAAGTGTTTCACATCTTCTTTCTGAAGCCTGATTGATTTGTTGTCTGAGGCGAAGCGAGTATTCAAGGTGATATGCATGGTAAACTTGTTTTCAGGTAGTGTAGGCATGCTGTAACCATGGCTGAACCATATTATGATGAAGTGAAGTTAATAATTGGAGGTTACATTTTGAGTAAGTATTGATAGAACAGATGCATAGATTGATATGTGAGAGGCAAAGCTTAGAGTAATTGTTGTTAATATTATTAAAAGTTTTGATAAGGTTTCCAAGTTTTTTAAAGCCAATATGAAGTGCTGTACATTGTAGGTATATTTATCATTATAACTACATTTTTTGGAAATTTTGTTAGAAATTGTCTTAATAGCAGCATGTATAATGCAATGTTGAATTTTGTGCCAGGAAGTGTTAATATTTTCTTGAGTAACAGAAGTGAGTAAAACATGGCTTCGAAACATTAGCTGTGTAATAAACTCTAAGAACTTGAGCCATTAGTCACTAGAAGTAGACTAATATTAGTATGAAGGCGAGAAGGCTTGCTATAAGCGTTGGGAAAGGTCCAAGAGGTAGAGAGTATTAGGTGGTCACTAAGAGTGCTAGTTTTGCTGTTATCAAGATTGTATGAGAGAAGGAATTGTATGTTGAAGGTGTTTATCCAAATATAGTCAATTCTGCTAGATTTGATATTGTTAAACCAAGTAAAGTGAGTGTTGTTTAGATGTGCACCAATATCAAACATGTTGGAGTGGTGTAGAAAATTAATAAGTTTGAATTTGGAGGAAGAACTGAATATAATATCATGTGTGTTAAAGTCTTCTAGAATAATAAGTTGCAAGTTAAGTTGTTGGGCTTGTGATATCCAGTTAATGACTGTATTTTGAGTAAGATTGCGTCTAGTGGAGTCAGTTGAGGAGAGATAGACTAAGATTATGCAGAGTTTGATATTGCTTTTAAAGAAGAGATCAAGTGCTACAGCTCCACCAGGGTGTATTAGACAACTATAAACATGGGGCTTAAAATAGTTGCGAATCATAATAGCTGCTCCTTCTATAGAGCTATCAGAATTAGCCCAGTAGTAAGTGTAGAAGTTATTGTTGCAAAAGGAAAGTTTGGTTTTGTTTGAAATTTTGGTTTCATTAATACTGCCGATAGAAATATTATGATTGATACAGTAATCTTGCCAGATTTGTCTTTTAAAGAAGGCATTAAAGCCTCTAACATTATAAGTGGCTATTGTAATATGTAGATCACGTTGATTAGCTGATGGGGTATAGTCTAGTTCGGAGAAAGATGAGGAAAGGTTTGTTGGGTTTATGCTAAGGCTTGGTAAGGTTGAGGGTTTTATAGGTGGATTGAAAAAGAGAGAATCATCAATAAAAGTTGGTAAATAAGAGTTGTTTAATCTAAGTGGTACTTTATAGTGGTTACGAAGATAATTAGGAAGGGGAAGTATGTTGTTTGTGTGATCTGGTAGGATTTCTTCATGAAGGAGATATATATATGCTTCAGAGAAGACATAATCAGTATGGGTTTTTTTAAGGGATAATTTGATATAGTAGTTTGAATAAAATTCAGTATATTCTTCTTGTATATATTGTAAAAATGAGCCAATAGTTTGTAGTGAAGGTAAAAATTTCAATCTATAATAATGAAGAAATTTGTTAAAGTATATATGAGGGTCAACTTTATAGTAGGATCCATGCCACCATCTTGAATAAGATAATGATAATGAAGATGTTGGGTTTGTGCGATAGTCTTTACTATTGTAGTCATCTTCTAATGGTGATTCATCAGAAGGTTCAGAAGTTTGATTGTTAGTAGTATTTAGTATGATAGGTGCTACTTCAGAAGGAGATAATGGTATGATATCTAAAGTAGATAAAGTCTTGTCTTTTGCTACGATCACTGTATGCCCGGCTTGCACGGCACCGCAAGAATCAAAGATCACCTGGTTATTCGTTAGGAGACTGTCATTATTTGAACCTTTCGGGTAAATGGGCTTTACCGCCCGCCCACTTACATCATTTTCTATATTAACTACATCGGCTGTATCTTTTAATATAGCAGCGGCTGCATTTATGTTGTTAGCAAAAGACTTGTTTACATAAAAAGGTTACTGGAGGCAGAGAGTATAGTTATTTGATTATTAAAGAAAAGTGAATCATCAAGTTGTGTAGAAATCTTGAGTTTGTAGTGTTTAATGATGAATTCCTCAGCTTGGGGAAAGTATTTTTGGTCGTATTTTTTTCTAAGTTTGGAAGTTGAAATTTTAAAAGCAAGATCATAGAAGGAAATAACTCTAGCAAGAGTATGTGGGTCTGGAGATATATTAATAAAGTTTGTAAGTACTTCATCAAGCTTAAGGTCATCGATTTTATCATTTTTTGCTACTTGATAAAAGTATTGCCTTAAGTATGTATAGGTATAGAAAGTAATTCATTGAGAGGTTGATGTTGTATTTGGGTTTAGCTCTGTATATTCTTGGTTGGTTTTAATTGCAAGTTCTTTGAAAGAACCTAGTGGAAATGGTTTAGTAAAGGTTGCAGAATGTTTTTGATCAGGTAAGAAAATTGTAAAGTCGAGTTCAGGGAGGTTTTTAGTTTCAGAGTCATTTGAAAGAGATGGTTCTGGAGCAGGAAATTCTTTAAAGAATTTTTTTAAGAAATGTGAATATAATTCTTTAAAATTGTGTTCTTTGTCAATTTGAAGGATGTTGCAGGTTTTGTCTTTACATGTATATAAATAAAAAAGTGCTGCTTTAGATGAATTGTCTTTTCGTTCTACAAAAGAAAAAACTTCAGTAAGGTCAAATTTTGAAAGTAAGAGAGCTTTACAGTCCTCAGAAAGTTTAGTTGTTATTTCATATTTGATAAAGTTGAAAACTTTGGTTTTGTCGATTTTTTCGAATTGTTTTCCATATGCTTTAAAGAAGTTTTCATACTATTCTTTAAATGTATCTAAGTGTGGTTTAAATGATGGGATGCGAAAAGTTTCAAGGAATTTGCTTTTAGGAAGATTTAGTGTTATGAACACATTAAATCTTCTATCATTATAGATATCAAAAAGTGGTTTGTTTGGTTCATCAACTAGAATATTGTATTTTAAAGTAAATCGGATGGGTTTGAGATCTAAATCTTTAATAAAGTTTTGATAACGATTGTGTAAAAATAAATATAAACATGCTAAATTAATAGCAACTTTGCCTTGGTTTGCAGTAGTGTAAGGTGGGATTGAATAGTGTAAGCGGAGGATATGTGCGTAATTAAGTTTAGTAAAAAATACTTGTAAAATTTTGGAAAGAAGATTTTTGAGGGTACTTTGGATTGCAGTAAAAGGAAAGTTAAAGGATGGGTCAACTTCAGGGTTTGAATCTTTAAGGAATTTAATAAGAAACTCATAGCGTTTTTCTGTCATTATTTTTAATAGATAGGTGAAACTTTGCTTTGGGGCTTGTAGTTTGGGTTGTCGGTATTGGCTTTCCCTTTCATAGAAGAGATAAGTTGGCCAGGGGTAAATTCTCGAAGGAAGAGTTTAATTAAGTCTTGTGCAAGTTGTGTGTTTAGTTTTGTATTTGGTTTCATACTCTCTGTAATTAGATATTGTTTAAACTAGTCTAAGTCTTTAGAAGTATCTTGGAGAGGGTATTTTTTATCTTTTTGATTGGATTGTTGGTCTGTATTAATATTTTCTTGAGAAGAGGAAGATTCTTGTTGAGATTGTTGTTGTTGTTGTTGTTGCTGTTGCTGTTGTTGTTGTTGTTAGTTTGTATTAATTATTGTTTGAGATAATGAGGATTCTTGTTATTGCTGTTTTTGTTTAGGAGGCAGGAGTTTAAGAGCACTTTTAAGAAAGGTTTTTTTAAGT
This sequence comes from Dentiscutata erythropus, assembly GCA_910591965.1. Taxonomy (NCBI): domain Eukaryota; kingdom Fungi; phylum Glomeromycota; class Glomeromycetes; order Diversisporales; family Gigasporaceae; genus Dentiscutata; species Dentiscutata erythropus. The sequence goes on along the minus strand of CAJVPY010002748.1, from coordinate 1,017 downwards.
TTTTTTGAGGAGTATTTAAACATATAAACAAGGAGTACTGCTTGTTGCTTAGAAGTCATAGGTTTGGTTTGTGGGAGGGGTTTACATTTGATATAAATAATATGAGGTTTGCAATCATTGTAGATAAGTCTTCCTCTAAAAATAGAGTTATTTGGATTATTCTGTTCATCCTTGGACATAACACAAGGTATATTGTTAACTTTACAGATCGTGCAGTAGTATGTATGTTGAGAATAAGGAATAATTTCAAGATTTGGGTTTGGTTGTGGAGAGAAATTGGGAAAAAGAATTTTAGAAGTGATTTGAGGAGCAGGTGATTCAGGAAGTTCTTCAGAAATTCTATTGAATCTGTTTTTTGAAATGGTTGGAGAGATTTCCATAGCTAAAGCAGGTTGTTGTTAAGGTGAAGAAGTAATTTTAAAAAATTTCGAAGTGAAGTTTGCATGATATTTTCCACAGATACAGATTTTAAGTGCAGGTTGTGTAGGTAAAAGAAAGAAGTGATAATTCTTGTTATTTTTAACTTCACAGTTTTTGGAATTGACATTAGCAGGAAGGATGCAGAGAGATTGTGGTTTGTCTTCTGTCATTCCAAGACCAAAACGACCTTGGTATTTAAAATACCAGTGGTCGAGATCAAAGGAGTAGGCATATTATAATATATCTATACTATATATTAGAAAGAAAAAATTTATTTTAAATTTTAGCAAGTTATTGAAAAAATTTATTTAAAAAAGAGGTTTTGTAATAATAGATCGTGTCTGTTAATTAAAAAATTATAATTCGACTTATGAAAGACTTTTGGTAGAATAAAAATTTGGTTCGTGTAATATTGAGCAAAAGTCAAATTTGGGTAGTACAAAGTCACATATTACACAGGTCACGTGTCAAGTCACGTGTCAGGCCAGGTACTGTGTTGCACAAATTAGGCAAATTTGTAAGACAAAGGTACTGTAGTTTGTGTAAATTAATAAATTACAAAAAGAGTAAGTATTTGTTTTGTGTAATTTGGATTAA
>CAJVPY010002747.1:0-15474 GCA_910591965.1 Dentiscutata erythropus | reverse complement strand
TTTCACCTGGCTAGAAAAGAAGCAAATTTAATATTACACAATCAAGTTCTTTACAACATGAAGAGTATGCAAAATATATTCCTACAAAACATGTTAAATCAAAAATTATGTTGCAAAATTATGAATCTACAACTTTTATTTCTAAAAAAAAATGTTAAAAAAATCGGCAATCAGAATCAGAAATCTTCGATTACTTTTTTTTTTTTTGATCTGCAAATTTCACATTTTTTGCAAACCGCAATTGCTACTGCACAATCATTTTAATAATCGAAGTATAATCCTTATAATTTTGACCGATTTTAAAATATTAACTAATCAGAGTAACTCAATGAAAAAAAAGATGCTTGTTGGATCCAGGTTTTTTTTTGATCGAAAGGATTAAACGCGACCCACTTTTTTAGCCAGTCAGATTATTTTATTAACTATAGATGGAGATGCTTGAGAACAAGGTAAGTCAAAAACCTTAGGTTGACAATAATTTAAAATCGGCTTTTGACACATTAATTTCATTTAAGAATCGCTTAATTAATTTCAATTAAGTGAAATGGTTGATCACTAGCAAATCACATTAAGGGGAGCTTAACAGTTAAGAATAAAAGACTATTACGATTCATTTTTTAGAGAGTGGAATCGGTGAATAATTCGAGATCGATCAAAAATTTCAAGCATCGAAATAAATTTCATTTATTAAGTGTGTTTTAATAGTAAAAAATTTTTGATTACAGTTTATTTAATCAATAAATTTTTTAAATTGACATTAATTAAAAATATAGAATTTTAAATAATGATTTTATTAGTGTTCTCGTAACAATGAAAAGTACAAATCTAATTGTATTAATATTTCGGTTTGTCATGACTAATAAAAGGAAAAACAAGTCAAAAACTCAATTTTTAAATATTGATAAAATAAGTAAATCAAAAATTGAAAACCTGAACAAAAGTTTAAAGGATTAATTAAATCTGTCTTTTCATATTAAATCTGTCTTTTCATTTAAGGGTTGGACTCGGGTAAAGGCTACCCGGGTAACCCGTGGATACAACGGATATCCGGTTAAAATATTTGTTACCGGGTAAACCTATACGGGTAGATTAATCAGGTAATTGCCCGAGCAACAATATCATAGACAAAAGAACAAAGGAAATTGTACTTTTCAAAATAAAAGAATATGAATCAAAGTAGAAATAACTTTTAGGTATCTTTTAAAATAAAATTAGAATTAATTGGCATAAATTACTTTGGATGATTAATGCACCACCACCAACCCGGCATATGTTTAAGAGGTGCTTGATTCTTGATTAATTGCATAACAGTGCTCCCAACTCTGATTAAATTAATTTAGGGATGTTAAATTGCGAATCCAGTCCGGTCCGATCCTAGGATCCAAAAGGACGGTCCTGGACTCGATCCTTAAATCACATGATAATACAATACATTTTATAGAACTTAGATCCTGTATCAGATCCTGAACTGTATCTATAGAATAAGTTCATCCAATCAAATTAATTTTGTATTGTTATAAGTCCTATAAAATGTATTGTATTTTCATGTGATTTAAGGACCGAGTCCTTACCGATCCTGCAGGTCCTTGTAAGGACCGGTTAGGATTCGGTCCCAAAAGACCGATTAACATCTCTAATTAAACTCCACCTACCGAGTTGTAGAGCTAATCTACATAATTGAATAATAGTTATGGCGATACAAAAGTAAATGAATGACGCAATTGCCAGTAAAACCAACATAAAAAGATGACACAATGAAAAGGCAACAACTAATTCAGAACAATATAATTGGCAGCACCAAAGATACGTAACAATGACAAAAGTAATACGTAACGACGGTTTTAGAAAGTATATAATTTAGTTTTAATGCACATCGATATATTTACTGCAATTATCATGAATGAAAGGGGTTATAAGTCATGTTAATTTTATCTTGATTTTATAGGTTAATCATAGTAAAGCATTGAATAATAAAGAATTTATTGCTTTGACATAGAATATAATATTAATTATTAAAAAAAAAAAAGAAGTATTCATCAAACCCATTCTTTGTGGGGTTGTGGTGGGCTATTCCGCTGAGAACCAAGTGCTAGAAACACCTTTTCTGGCTTTGAAGGGATCCAGGCAATACCACAGAGAACCCTAATATGTTATTTTATATTTTAGAGATAAGTTGTTTGCATATAGCATTTAATACTAAAAAATTATTTGCAATAGCAAAATATTTTTACAAAAAATTATTAAAATTTAAAAAAATATATATATATAGTTAACTAATTAGATTACAAGATTTTGTATTTGCAAACAAAAAAAATCATTAATATATATTTTAAGGTTAGAAGATGGATTTTAAAATTATTAAAACAAAAAAACTATTTAAAATCTTTAAAAATTTTATTTTTTATTTTAATTTATCTTTTAAACTAAAAAATTAAAAATATTTAAATAAAAAAAATTTTAATAACTAATTTTTATTTATAAACTAGTGTATAAAAACATACATATATATATTTAATAACAAAATTTTGTTTATAAAATTACTTTCTAATCTTTATTTATTAATTGGTTAAAAAGTTAATATCTAGTTAATTTATTAGGTAAATACTGTATACAGTAGCATTTCTACTACTTATTGTTATAATTATATAAATCTAGATAAGTTTTAACCATTTTAATAAATTTATATAGTACAATGTTAGTTAACCTTATTTTAAAAAAAAAGTAATATTAAAATGTTATAAACAAATAAAAACTAATATAAAAAAATGTGTAAAAATTATTTTAAATAGAACATGAATTAACTTTCTATGTATTTTGGAATTTTCTAATCCTATTATATATATATATATAATCTACTTTTTTTATCTTTAAATGTTATATAAGTGAATTCACAAATGCTTAGTTCGAAGATGTTGACTTAGTGTTAGCAATAAAGTTTGCATATCGCGCGTTGAATTTCTAAATTTCTTTACCGATTTTAGATAAAGTCGAGTTACACACTTATAATAATCCAGAGGCTCGGAATCGGTAATGTTAGGGGCAGAATTTATAAAGCTTATCTAGGATTATAGAATTTTTTTATACATCGTTTTTTGAACTCTTTTTGACAAGTATAAACAAGAAACTATTAAACCTTGTCCCGTTTAAGTGACCGCAGCGCACCTCGAATTCGATGGCAGCCCTTGCAAATAGCACAAAAACTAATCGACGCGTTTCTTATTTTTATGATGGTACGTATTTATAATTTTCTAATTTCTTTTTTTTCAATAGCATTTGTAACCTTTGGTTTACTTATAGAGGACGTAGGTAACTATACATACGGTCAAGGTATGAACATACTGGAATTTTTTTATTCGCGTTTACACGCTGTTTCTTTTACTAAACCGTTAAATAAGTAGGCCACCCGATGAAGCCGCATAGAATGCGAATGGTTCATGATCTTGTTGTAAACTATAACTTATTCAAGAAAATGGAAGTTCTCGTATCCTTTTGTTCGTGATCTATCGTTGTATCGAGCAGTTATATTATCGACTTACAAGTATTTATGACTGCTATCTTGAAACACGCATATACGTCCTTAATCGTTGCATTTGAATATGCTTGACTAATTTTGGTTATAGACTCCGAAACGGGCTACATTCAGGCAAATGACACGTTTCCACACGGATGAATATATCCATTTTTTGGAAAGAGTCACGCCAGTAAACGTTGAGGAATTGTCGCAGCAGCAAACAAGATGTACTGCTTTTTATCATTCTTATTTTTTGAATTTCAATGCATGTATTTTTATCAACGAATAAGTATAACGAACATTTTGTACTTTACTAAAAATAGTTAATGTTGGAGAAGATTGTCCTATTTTTGAAGGGCTATTTGAATTCTGTTCTATCTCTGCTGGTGGATCAATTGGTTAGTAATATATAATCATTATTTAAAAATGTAACGTGTTAGAAACGTTAATTTAATTTTTTTTCTTGATTTAATCATATAAATAAATAGATGCTGCCAATAAATTGACCAGTGGAGAATCGGATATAGCGATAAACTGGTCTGGAGGTCTACACCACGCAAAAAGGTTCGAGGCATCCGGATTTTGCTACGTGAATGATATAGTGTTAGCTATTTTAGAGCTTTTAAGGTAAATTTTTTTTATTTATTATGTTATCACACTTATTCGATTATTTTACTTTTATGTATATTGACTTATATTAACACTTTAATGCTATGGAGGTTTTATCAACGCGTCCTTTATATTGATATTGATATACATCATGGTGATGGTGTGGAAGAAGCTTTTTACACCACTGATCGAGTTTTGACTTGCTCATTCCACAAATTTGGACAATTTTTTCCCGGTACCGGTGATGTCTCGGTATGAATACGTTATTTAAGTAGGTTCATTTTAATTTACTACTAAAATTATCCATTCCTATTAATTAATAGGATATTGGTATTGGTACTGGGAAGTATTACGCAGTGAATTTCCCATTAAAGGATGGCATGGATGACTGGAATTACCAAAACGTTTTTCGTCCGGTATACAATTTTTACAAGTCATGAGTTTAGGCACAATTGTAATTTTTTTACGGCGCGTGTTTATTTCTTATCACATGCACATATACGTGAAAAAATAGGTAGTACAACATATAATTGAGTGGTATCGGCCTGGAGCAATAGTTTTACAATGTGGTGCCGATTCACTCGCTGGTGATCGACTAGGCTGTTTCAATCTTTCTATGAAGGGACATGCAGCTTGTGTCGACTTCGTAAAAGATTTTAATATTCCGCTTCTGGTTGTAGGCGGAGGTGGATACACAATCCGTAACGTAGCTCGTGCTTGGACGTATGAAACTGGCTTATTGCTTGGGGATCAGCTTAGCGAAGGTGATAAATTATTCTTGATCATTACAATTTACGTTGCGTTCATATTTTTATTAAAGTGGCTTGTTTTATTTAGATCTACCATACAATAACTTCTTGGAATACTATGGACCAAATTACAAACTTGACGTTCCTGCAAATAATATGGAAAATATGAATACACCTGCCTACTTAGCTGATATGAAGTACATTTCATTTTAAACACATCGTTCTTTAGTAAAATCATCAATTAAAGACAATTTTTATTTTATAGAGCAAAAGTATTTGAAAATCTGCGGAATATTCCTTTTGCTCCTAGTGTTCAAATCCATCGTGAGTATCATGAAATTTAAATCTCTTCTGTGTTATTTTATAACTTACATTTAACAATAAATTTATTATTAAGCTGTACCGTATCCTGAAGAGTCAGAAGAAGATGAGGAAGAAGACGATCCGGATACAAGAATATCGCGTTAGTTTAAAATTTCATCCTTTTTTTACTTATAAACTTCAAACTTGCTAATTTATTTATGCATCAATTCAGAACGACAGCTGAATACACGCGTTGTTCCAGAAAATGAATTTTCCGATTCTGAGGATGAAGGTGGAAGGCGACATGAGAGGAGTTATTATACTAATGGAAAGTCAGGAGAGTCTTCAGCACGTAAGGCTCGTGCAAACAACAAAACAGCTTTACATAATGAAAGTGAAAGTCGTGGGTCATCCTCGCGTTCTGGTAAGACAAACAGCGGAATTAGAGATCAAGGACGCAACAAACCATCAAGATCCAATCAAATATTTGACGATGTACTCAACACTACAGTGAGCACTAGTGTTCCACCAGCAGATAGACCCTCGATAATGACTCCTTCGCCAAATTCCTCTCGACCTCCTGCCCCACCTTCCGATGTTGCACAAGAGGATGTAACATCAGCACCTGGTACCCCACCAATATCAAATCCTAATAATGCTAACGAAACTGTCATTGGGGCAAATGAAACGACGACTACTACTATGGAAATAGATACTGTTGAACCTGAATCTGAGCCGATAGCGAAAGATGAGGAAACTGATGATGTTACAATGCAATCGTGATTTATGTCATTGATAATGTATAAACGTAATTGTCATGTATACCCTTGACATGCACATATTTAATAAAAACTCCAAATCATTTAGTAATATTTTGTTACAGGGGTGCTGAAAAATTCTTTTTCAAATTTTCTTTCTGCATATGTACAGTACAACACAATCAAAATTATTATAGCACGGGATTTAAAGTGCAATTTTAAGATTACATAATCAAACGTGATTGGTTAATAGAATATATAATTTTGATTAGTTAATAGAATATAGATAATATTAAAGATATGAGTTATTTCATTTTCTACATTGGAAAAAACCAATTTATTCCACGTTTCTATATGATCACATGACGGGGTTTACGACTTATAATCACTACTTTAATCAGTAAAAAAATCGAGTTTCTAGCAATGTTTGTTATTTCCCCGGCAACGTTGTTATTTCCCGGACTTCCGGGGAAATAACAAGCGTTACCGAGGAAATAACAAAACATTGCTAGAAACTCGATTTTTTTATTGATCAAACTAGTGATTGTGAGTCGTAAAGCCCGTCATGACATATAAAAACATCCTTATTTCGCCGCTACGGGGAAATAACCCAGTAGATCTCCACCCTACTGTGGGCCCAGATGACCGGGATGTACCTCTTATTCCTGCCAGGTCTAGAGGTCTGATCCGATCAAAAAAAAAGTATTCGAATATTCATTTGTTCAATTTTTTCAATATCCGAATATTCAGCAAATTTCAAATGAATATTCGAATATTCACTGAATAATGAATTACAGTAAGAAAATATTATGAAGTTGAATAATTGAGTTTAAATACACAAGCTAAACAAATGAATTTTATACTTACAACTTTATAGAAACCTATGTTTTTTGCTAAATATGTTTACAATATACAGTATATATTTATTTTATATTAAGTATATTAATCATATAATAATTATATTTTTGTTCTTTCTGCTAACTCGCTTGTAACTTCATTACTAATAATATGTTTGTTATATAGATACAATATAATTTTATGCATTAAATAATCTGTTATTAATCTAATAATAATAATAATAACAGAATAAAATAAAAAAATTCCAATATTTTAATAATATGATAGTCCTATAATAAATATATTTTTCACTTTTTCCGTGATTATGTAAGTCAATAATTCACCTGGGTGATGCATAAATTAGTTTATTTTTTTTTGGTATTAAGGTGAGACCTTGCTCATATCTTTATTGATTAAATTATATAAGTAATTACATATTGACTATATAAAAACTTAATTTGTATAATAACAAATAAATATAAATTATATGCAAGAATAAATACTTAGACTAAAAGCTTAAACTAAAAGCTCAAACTAATTATCTGTGATCTAAACCTACTAGAGTGGTCAAGACTTACCTAGGTTTAAATAATTTATTTTTAATATGTTTATAATATGATTATTGTCCGAAGGACACTACAGGTGGAGCAATAGTACACCTGATGTCTATCTGTGTGTTAACAAATTCTGAATTATGATTGGCCAAATCAGGTGTAACATAAAAGAAAACAATCAAAACAATAGGTAGTTGAAGTTTATTGGTTAGATATAATATAAAAAAATCAGAACCTTTTTTTATATTTAGCTTTTCAAACTTTAAATAGTTTTTATTTTTCTAGTAATATTAATAAGTTTCTTACAAGAGACTTAACAGAGTTTACTAAAATTTTTATTATATATTAGATATACTGTTTATTTTTAAAAAATTAAGGTTTTTGTAAAGAAGCTATATTAAAATAATAAATCAATAGGGAAACTTCTAGTTAATAAGAATTTATCTTGTTTATCTACTTTTGTTTAATTGTTGATTAAATAGAATATACAGTATTTATTAAATATTCTATGAAATATTTGGTAAAAATTTTTATATTTGAATATACTATTTATCAAATTAGACCTCTATCCAAGTTAAGTATAATTACTAACTATGTATTTTTTCTATTAGGTTTTTAGATCTAGTAATGAATAATATAAATAAGTAATTTGCTTATAAGGTAAGTTAGCAATAATGTTGCTCTTATATATATTTTTTTGCCATGTTAGCTTTAGAGATCTGCAAAAATCAACTTTTCTAGATCCCGTGATATAATGCAAAAGTATCGTTTTTGATAGATCTGCTAAATCTAAGCCACATTTTTATCATGCACCTTACCCCATATAGAAATTTTTAGCAACTACTCAATTTACAAAAATTGTGCCGCAGCTGTTGATATGTCGAATATTTTAAACGTTGAATGAAATATCATAACAACTACCTAGCCAAATTTGATGAATTTTTTTTTTTATTTGAATTCTACAGATTTGTAGAATCAAAATAAAAAAAATCCATCAAATTTGGGTGGGTGGTTGTCAAGATATCTTCCAGTTATTGTTTTGATGATCATTTTGAACGTTTACAAAACTTTGAACGACAACCAGCCAACCAAATTCGATGAATTTTTTTTTTATTTGAATTCTACTGATCTGTAGAATCAAAATAAAAAAAATTCATTGAGTTTTATTGTGTGTTCGTCGTTCAAAGTTTTGTAAACGTTCAAAATGACCATCAAAACAATAACTGGCAAATGAACGAAGATAACTTGACAACCACCTAACCAAATTCGATGAATTTTATTTTATAAATCTGTAGAATCAAAAAAAAATTATCGGATTTGGTTGGGTGGTTGTCAAGATATCTTCGTTCAAAGTTTTATAAAAATTTTGCCGCAGTTATTATTTTAATAGTTATTTTGAACGTTTCCAAAACTTTGAACGAAGATGACAACCACCAACCAAATTCGATGAATTTTATTTTATTTGAATTCTACAGATCTGTATAATCATTATAAAATAAAATTCATTGAATTTGGTTGAGTGATTATCAAGATAAAAATTTTGCCGCAGTTATTATTTTGATAGGTGCTTTGAACGTTTCCAAAACTTTGAACGAAAATATCTTGACAACCACCCAACCAAATTTGATAAAATTTTTTTATTTGAATTCTACAGATTTGTAAAATCAAAATCAAAAAATTTATCGAATTGGGTTGGGTGGTTGTCAGGTTATCTTCGTTCAAAGTTTTACTGCAGTTATTATTTTTTGATAACATTTCTAAAACTTTGAACGAAGATATATTAGCAACTACCTAGCTAAATTTGATGTAATTTTTTTTATTTGAATTCTACAGATCAGTAGCATTAAAAAAAAAAAATCATTGGATTTGGTTAGGTGGTTGTCAAATATCTTCGAAACGCTCATTGATGGCAACGATACAATTTTTGTAAACCTTTGAATGAAGATATCTCGGCAACTACCTAACCAAATTTGATGGTTTTTTGTTTTATTTTACTTCTACATACCTGTAGAATCACTATAAAAAATTATTGAATTTGGCTGGGCCGTTGCTAAAATATCTTTACCCAAGGTTTAAAAAAATCCCAAATTCTATGGGGTGCATGATAAAAAATGCGACTTAGATTTAGATGTCTATCAAAAAAACAACCGACCTATCAAAACGACACTTTTGCAGTACTGATATATCGAAAATTATTAGCGTTATATTTATGGGACTATGCAAATTTTAAACTGACCATTACGTAACGGTAAAAGACGATTATAAATAAAAGCTTTATTTCTAATTCAGACAAATTTAGAGAAAATATGAAAAACGGATTTTTGTTTTGTTTTTTTTTACGTGGAAATATGATACATTTTTATACTGCTTTACTTTATGCATGTTCACTATTTATCCTTTAATTAAACCAACCTAGAAAATGAAATTAATTTATACATTTATTATCTTTCTGACAATTCAATAAATAAATAATACTTTTGATCTTTATCTTTTTTGTTCTTTTTACATTCCAAAGGTTCAAACCTCCCAAAATGTTTTTTTAAACTTCCTAGGAAGCTGAGAGTCCATAAATCGTTTATCACACATATTATTCCCAATGGCTTCGAATAAAATCTTTCTAGTAATAGAAGGTTGGGTTGGAGGTAATGGTAATGGAAGAATTTGAACTTGTCTTACTCTACTCTCAAATTTTTCACTAATCTCTTTATTATGATCTGATTCTGATTTACATTCCTTACAATGTGAATATCCAGTTGTGAATTCAATTTTACTTAATTTACTTAATGCGTTTGTATATTCATCATATTTTGTAGTCAATGCCGTGCGTGTTGCTACTGAAAGTTGATTAAATGTCTGTGATCTTTTGAATTCCGGAAATCTCTCTAAAATTAATTTAGAAGATTCTTTGTAAATTTCTTTAAACCCATGTTGTTCTGCCATTCTTAATGTTGGTAATGGATTTTTTCGAAACTCTCGCTCAAGAAATGCTTTCGATGCCATTAAAATCGATTCCATTATATATTTATCCGCTATCCTTAAAAATTCACTTACATTATTCCAATTTATGCATACATATGTATCTGGATATATGTATGATATAAGCTCTTCAAATATTATCGGTGATTCATCTTCTAATGTTATTTCCGGAATTTCATTTGTAAATGGTGATGCACACGAAAACATGTCTTGGAATACTTTTGAAGCAAGACCGATTATTGTTTTGTGTAATAAAAATTTTGTTTTACCCACTATTATTATGATATCTCCATCAGAGTAATAATGTAATTTACTAAGTTTTGTTACTTGTGTCATTTTAAACTTTTTTATTTAAAGAAAAATTTTTTCAAAAAACATTTCATTAAAAATCGAGACCTTTTATACCCAAAATGCAACTTTGTTAGATTTTGTGTTACATCATGCGCATAATATTCTATAAATAATTCAATTTTATAATCAAACAATATTATTTAATTATTTATCGATATTATTTATATCCTTAATTTATGCGTGATTTCCTCGGATGGATTCGCCTTTCGGGTTATTGGGTATCGTACTTGTTTATACTTCCCCCTTCATAGTATTGTGTTTAGTTACACGATTAAATGGTGTACATATGTAACGTACTTACATATATCTTTAAGCCTGCTATAGGACGTACTCTAAAGGAATCTGTTTTTTTTTCTTTATCCGCTACTTAAGTATGTATGTATGTCTATACATCTTTGTGCAGAATTTTTTGGCTTATTTTATTTTATTGTTTTTTTTTTTCATACGTAGTACCTGATTTTTAACTTATTTTTTAAGGTCGATTATCGCCAAATTTTATTCGCACATAGTTAAGCAATTACAGGAGTCATTTGTAAAAATACTACATTGAAATTTACAGCTCCAATAACGGTATTATCCGATAGCTTACAGCGATTGGACTACTCGAGCGGTGGCGGACGATGACGTAATTACCATCAAGGGTAAATATTAAGATCCTTGAGCTATCGCTATATAAACCTGACAGTTTACAAACTAGGAAACTGGCGCTATTAACTCGGAGAATAGTTAGCTAAAATAGGAATAGACGTTAGCATTATTAGTAAACTGATCTAAAAATAAAAATCTGACTTGTCCGAATAAGTTTTTTTTTACAGTTTTTCTAAAAAAAAAAAAAACGTTGGGTGTATATTTACAGCTATAAACTATTATAAAATATATAATTAAAATATTTTTTAAGTATAATAATGAACCAAAATTTTGTTAATCAATTTTTTGAATTTGACATTATTATATACTGTAATTGGGTTTCGAACAATTACCAAAACCCAAAATATATGCGCATTTTCGATCAATAAAATTTGTTAAACCAACCATAATAGTTAAACTACATTATTTTTAAACTATATTTATTTAAATTAAGCTATTTTTTTTAGTCGAAAGTTATACAAAAAATTGTAAAACTAGCTTATTTTTTTTTATCGTTTTTAATGCCATACTGTATAGAAAAGAAAGCTATTACATATTTTTGCAAGGATATTTTATAGCTATACTATGTTATTTTACTGTATAAATATCAATTATTAATATAATATTATACCTTCGATTTTTTATACTATTATTAGCTTTAGAAAAGATTAAGAGAAAACCCTAAAAACTAGTTTATTTTTAAATTTTAAAAAAAATATATTAGAAAATTTTAAAAACTGATTATAATTAATTAATTTTAATTAATTATTATCACTTTTTATCAATTACATATAATAAAAATTTTTATTGATTTAAAACTAATCAATTATAATTAATTTAATTTTTTTTTTTTTAAAAAATTTGACGGCCATGTCACATGTTCTGCTTTATTAATATAATGAGATTATATTATCACTACAGATAACTAATTACACTATGTTATTTTTGACAAAAAACTAGAATGTGGCTTATTTGAATTTATGTGTGACCTGCCAAAGATGAGTTCAGCCTCACCAGTTTGGTTCTAAATCTCTATAAGATAAAGACCTGCCCCAGATTACCAACCTGGTTCACTAGCCTGTTATAGCCATCTTCTTTTTCAATCTTCTTCTTCTAGCTTCCTAGATAAAAAAAATCTACCAACAAACAATAAGAAATTTAAGAAATAAAAGAAAAATAAAAGAGAGAAAAACTAAACTAAATAAAAACAAACAAAATAAAAAAATGAAGACAAAGACCACAAAGAAGATAGCCATAATAACACTATTTTGTGCCTATACCAGGCTATAAAAATTATATAATGTTGTATAGAAAAAATCTAACCTAATTCTATGTATAGTATAAAGAAAGAAAAAGAAAAAAAAAACACCTAATATCTAGAAATTTTTACACATAATCCCTTTGACCTCTTATAACACTGTTATTAATTATTCAGCAAGCAGTAACTAAATAAGCTTGTAGGAGATCTCATTTCAGTAGATGTATTCTAATTTAAAAGAAGTAAACACTACTGATCTTTTGAAAGGAGGTATGCTAATTTTCTTATTTTTTAGCCAAAATTTCTAAAAAAATTTAAAATAGCAAAAATATAGTAGAAGGTAGGTAATTGTGAGTACTTTCAAAATTTCTAAAAAAAGTATTAGAAATTTAGAACTTCTGTTGTTTTTTTGTATTCTTCTTTGAAATAACAGCCTTTAAGCTTCGTCGATGAAATAGTAGCCTACTTTGAGACTTTTTTTCTTCATTAAGATTTTTTATACAAAGGCACCACTTGCCAGTTATTTTGTATAATAATACTCTTGGCTTGTATGCTTAATGTTTTTTTTAGAAAAGTTTTATAAGAAAAAAACTGTTGATTTCTAAACAAACTGCTATATAAAATCATGCCTCTTTAACAAAAGTTATATTTTTTTTAGCTAAAATTTTGGTTCAAGTAATCATTAGAAGGGGCATAACATTATATTAATTTAATTTAATTACTTTTAATTATAATTAACTATTATTAATCTTGGCTTAAATCAATTATTATATTTCTACTAATAATAATTGCTTAAAATTAAACAATTATAATTAATTAACTATTTGTAACTAATTATAGTCAAGTTTCAAATTTTTCTAATATAAAAAGTTTATTAATAAAAAATTATAAATAATATTAATTTTTTTTATTTTATTAATATTAAATATAAAAATCATATAATTAGTAATAACTTTTAATCTACAGATCTGTTTTGAATAATTTAATTACTAAAATATTTGTCTCAGTAAGAAAATTTAAGCAAGCCCAAAAATTGTTAAAATCTAATTATAGTCGACTCTCCTTAAGTACATGTTCTCTAAGTGCATGTTCTCTCTATATGCATAAAAATAGCCTGGTTCTAAGTTGGGATTTATAAAATAAATGCATATTCTATATTCTCTAAATGCAGATTATTTTTTAAATTATATATATATAAATATTCTCTTTAAATGCATTTTTAATATATTAACCAATCAAATTTAAGAATATTTATTTAAATAATAAAACAATTAAAATTTATATATTTTATTTCTTTTAATAATAATATAAACTAATAATATATAATAATGAACTTAATTAGGTATCGCATACTGTGATATACTTATACATCAGATTTTTAAAGATTAGGTATAATATGCAAATTAATTTTGTATAGTAAAAAATAAAGAAATTTTTTAAAATTTTAAATAGCTTGAAATGCTATCTATAAAACTACCTTTGAGCTCTAACAAAAAAAAATTTCTTGCAAAATTTTGATATATAATACATTTTACTCTAATTGCTAACTGCTAATACTAATTCTAAACTCTAATCTAATCTAATATTAATTTTTTTGCATATATAAAATTGCAGTTACATGAATCTACAAATTATAATTTAAATACACATGTGATAAATTAGAATATTGCAAAGTGCAATATGTATATTTTTTTTATAATAATATAATATTTTATAAAAATTATTATTATAAAAATAATAAATTTTAAAAATTAATAACTTTTGATCTATTGATCCAATTTGGATAATTTAACTACCAAAATGATTCTCTTGTAGAAGCGATTCTAATAAATTTAAAATCAACTAAATCTGGTTATATGATTTTAAACTTGTTAATATTTTATATTATATTTACTATAGTAAATATAATACAAATTATTAATAATCTTGAGCAAGATTATGTAATTAGATTTAGCTAATTTTAGATTTATTAGAAACAACTCAATGAGAGAATCATTTTGGTAGTTAAATCATTTAAATTGGATCAATAGATCAAAAATTATTACTTTTTAAAGATTTTATTATTTTTTATTAATAAAATTTTAATTGATATTTAGTATAGGTAGGAATATATAAATATTATAAGATTATTTAATATAAAAATAATTTTTAAACAGATTTGAGAATAGTTAGGGTTAGGGTGAGAGTTATAGTATAGTTTATAATTAGCTTTGAATTAGGGTTAGAGTTTTTTTATATTAAATAATTTTATAATATTTATATATTTCTATCTATACTAAATAAGATCTAAAAATTATTTGAATTTTGAAGAAGACGAACCTGATAAAGGTATTTATTTGTGAATTACTTTATTATTCAATTATTTTATATATATTTTTTATTAATATATTTTTAAATTACTATTTTTAAATTATTAATTAGAAGAGATATTACCAGAAGCTTTGCTAGAACTATTAAAAGCACTACCAAAAGTACTATCAGAAGCACTACCAGAAGCATTACCAAAATTATTATTGGAATCATCACCAAGACAATCACTAAAGCAATTGTTAAGAAAAGCAGCAAAATCATCATATATATTAAAATTGTATATCATTTTTTAAAAAATCAAATATCAAATCTTTACAAGTTTTTCAAATACTACAAACTCTTGGACAATATAAACCTTTACATATTTCTAGACTTTCATCATTAGTAAAACCAAAATCACATTTAAATAATCATTTTGGTAGTTAAATTATTCAAAATAAACCAATATATTAAAAATTATTCAAGATTAAAATATTTATATAGTAATTCTAAAGTTATTATTAAAATTGTATAAAATATAAACAATTTTGGAATTATTATTTTTTTTTTTTTTATTTTTTTTTTTAAGGTGAGGCCTTGCTCATATCTTTATTAGGTAATTTATATAAGTAATTACATAGAAACTATATAA
>CAJVPY010002746.1:0-15476 GCA_910591965.1 Dentiscutata erythropus | reverse complement strand
TGGACATTTATGGGTGTCAAGTTTTTGTTTGATTGTGCCGAGCATTAGCTATAAGGTTGTCCAAAAGGAGTAAGTAGGATCTGTAACTGCAATAAATTGAGTTTATTTTTTTCGGCAACCGAAATAATTACGGCTGCCGAAAATAATTATGGCTGCCGAAAACAATTACGGCTGCCAAAAATAATTTTGGCAGCCGTAATTATTTTCGGCATTTAGGCATTTTGAAGAGGCTGCCGGAAATATAAAAAATGCCATAATGCCATAATGCCATAATGCCATAATGCCATAATGCCATAATGCCGTAAATGTATAAGTGTACCCTTCTCTGTAAATTAGATTTAATAAGGTTTAAAAAGAATTTAAGAACGAATTAATTATACAAAACCGTTCTTAAAGCTCGTTTATTATCACGTATTTTCTTTCTCAAAACAGAGATATTCATAGTATCTATCAAGGTACACGCGCCTTTCTTAGCTCTCTTTTTGCAAGCGTACTGGTGGTATTTTGAACTTTTAGATCTAAAAATTTCATCGTTGTTATTCAGTGTTAGCAATTGATATATAAAATTTTATATGTTCATATGTCCATGTTCAAATGAAATCTTTATTGGACATAGCCCAAATGCCAACACTGAATAGATACTTGATAGATCATGCTGTGATTTTGCATAAAATTCATAAAATTTGATTGGCTAATGAAACATCTCAAAGCATAAGCGTATATTAATAACAAAGACTATTTAGAAAAAATCCAACAACACCAAAATTCACAAACTTAATCTAATTGTTGACCTTAAAGAGGATGAAATTCTTCTAAAAACTAATTACAGTTGAGCAGTTTGTTTAACGAAACATTAGAAAGATTAAAGGAAGCCACAAGGCAGCAGTTAATTAAAGAAAAAACAGCAGTTATAACACATTAAAATTAAAATCTTGCATTTATTACTCTTAATGAAATGTAATACCTTTTTACCAGTAATATTGGTTAAAACTGAGAATCATGTATATACTAATAGCAAAAATTTTCTTGTTTATTATTGACACAATTTTTTCAACCATACACATGTTTTTTACTCTTGAAATTCAAACTATTAAGTCACACTTAAAACAAAATTACTCTATTATACGGCTTTTTTGCTTTGAATTTCTGCCAACATTTCTGGTGGAATTGATCCAGCAGCGAGTCGATCTTTAAAAAACCTCCGATGTCTAACTAATCCTATTGATGGCAACTTTGTACCTTGTTTCATTGCCTTATTATATAATTCACGTAAAATTTAAATGGTCAAATTAATATAATATTATAATTATTTCAATACAAAAATAAATTAAAGCTTACAAGATCACGTTGGACAAACCAGAAACATGTAAGCAACTTTTCTCTGGGCGTAAAATATTTGACACCAATACTTATTAAGCCCTGTGAATCCAAATTGATAATTTCATTCCAAGTTTTTCCTTCGAAATGTGAAATATGATATTTCAAATCAAGTCCATCAAGCCATGCGGGGAAGTCTATAAAATGCATTAATTACAAATATAAATGTTATGGATCTATATATGTGTAGCAAAAGATCTGAAATACAGTTGACACGTGTCTAACTGTATAGCATGAAAATTTATTTTTATGCATTTAGATAACCAAGGTTGTTAAATATACAGTCTAGTTGCACGTTACAATTTATGCAATTAGACTGTAATCTAAAATATATGTACTATATACCTTCTAATAATTTATAATTAATATTAATATAATTATCTTTGTAAAATTTTTCGCGCTGAGCAATAATTTCCCTCTCGTCCACAGTAAGCTCTCGTTTATGTTTTTCTTCTTTTTTTTCTGGTAAGGTTATTCCTTTTTTAATAGCCTTAAGAAAGAAAACCAAATGGATATTGAATAAAAATTACAATAGTAAATAAAATCTTGATAGGATAACCTACAATATCCCTTTTAACTTTCCAAAAATGACTAACTAATTTCGCTCGGATTAGTCGAGATTCAATGCCTAAAACATCCAATGCTTGCCAATCCATTTCTATTAATACATATAACGAAGTGAGATTAACACAATCAGGTAGATAACCTGAAAGTTATCGGATAAGTGGGTATTTAAATGCACCTATTATTTCTTCCCACCTTTTTCCTTCAAAATAACGCGTCAGATGTTTTAAACCAAGACCTTCAAGCCACATTGGAAAATCTAAATCATCATACATTAGGAGAATAGTAAACTTTTAGATACTAAATATATTAATTATAAATAATACCTTCTAATAATTCGTAATTTATAATTTTATCATAATTATTTTCATAAAATTCTTTTCTATTTAATAGCATCTCCAACTGTTTAGATGGTAGTAATTTGATCTCTTTTTGGGAAGCCTAAAAATGATCGGTCATGAAAAAAATAAATTTATCGGAAACAAAGAGTAATTTTAAAAACAAAGTGATCTTAATCTAAATAACTTACAATATAATTCCTAACATACCAGAAATTTATCAACAAAAAATTTTGAATTTTTTGTGTCCGAATACCCAAATTATTTAAATCCTCAGAATTCCTAAAATATATAATTTATAGTTATAAAAAAAATTTTTTTTTTAAACAAATGACCTCCAAATGAAACTCAGAATTTTAAATATTGATTATTATAAATTATTTAGAATTCTGGTTTTCATTTGGCGACACTCAAGTATAATGCATACATTTCGATAATATCTTGCCATTTTTTATCCTTAAAACATGGAGCAAAAAATTTTAGCCCCAAATTATCAAGCCATGCAGGAAAATCTAAAATAATTAAAAACTTTAAAAAATGTCATAATACAAAATTTAATAATAATTTATTATAGATACACATTAGATGAACACCTTCTAACAATTCCAAAGAAACGTGATCTTTATTTAAATGCTCATCACAAAATTTTTGTTGTTTTCTTCGAAGTTCTTTAATCTCAGATGTAACTCTAGACTGACGTGTCATTTTACTAATAATTTGTTCATTATTATTATGTTCAAGAGTAGTTTCATTAAAAAGGCTACGATGTTGAGAACTAATGATCCCATGCTTCATAAAATTGATTTTAATTCTTGAGATATCAGCTTTTACATGTAACATGGAGGCAGTAGTGAAATTAGAAGGTCGAGAACTAAATGATGAAAAAGGTAATGTTTTCCAAATTGAAATGGTATCATGATAAACGATCCATGTTATTGAGTTTATGTTTGAAATTATGCTAGTCTTTGCTTTTAATTGGAAAGCTTTTCTCTTGAGAATTGAACGACTTAACATTATTTTTTAAAAAATTTGTTGATAAGATTATCTAAATTTTATACATAAAACTTAATTTGGGAATGCATCTATTAAATCAGTTAGAAATATGTTACACAGAGTCTAAAAATTATGAAAGCATATCGATCGATATACCGATGCCGTAAAATTAAATTTAAGGCTGCATTCTTCTTTTTATTTACACATTAACTTTAAATTTTTGCAACTAAATAGATCAATAGCAATAGATTAATTAAGGTTTCTTAACATGATATTTAAATTCTGTAAATATCGTATATTCGGTTTATAGAATTTATAAAATTTATAAAAATAATCTTTTTTGTTTAAAATTAGTAGGCAGTATTATGCCATGCAAAGTTAATTTTTTGGTTACCTGCACTAGTAAAAATTAAAAAATACGAAATGTCGAATGGCAATATTTGACTGCCATTCAAACTGACATTCGACTGTCGAATAATTTCATTCGACATTCGAATGGCAGATCGATGGCAGTCGAGAATAGCAGTCGAATATGCCATTGAATTTGTTAATTTTTCGAGTGTTGGTTAGATTAAATATTACTGATTTAAGAAAAAAATATCCATATACAGTATTTACTATTCTAGTAGTTTAATACCAAAGAAAACTATCTAAAATTTTTTTAAAATCCGGATATCGACCCACTTGGATCGACCCACCTAGTATCGCCACTAAAATCAGTTACGTTAAATTTATCGCCGATATTAAAATTAATGATTAATACAATAATGACAACATTTGATCAATAACATATTTAAGAATAATAACAACAATTTACGATGAAGGTTTTTATTTCTTAGTACAAAATATTTTCTAAAATATAACACAACTTTATTCATCTTGAAACCAAAAAATTGCATTTCAAAATAATAATAAGTCATGTTTTTAAAGTGCAAACCCGTGTAAATGGAAGCATAAAGCAGAAACGTGAGGATCAAATTTAAATGATATTCGCAAGCAAAAAGAAAATGTTATAAAATCCGAAGATCTTTAAATATATAGTTTATGAAAAACTTATGGATGTTGAGAGAAAGCAATATGTATATGAATCTTGAAATAGTTATAGATATTTCCCAAACAGTTAACGAATAGAAGTAAATAACATGAATGAAGCTTTTGCAAGTTCATTGTCATTATATCATGGTTTATAATTTCTAAATCTAATAGTACGGTATATTAATTTAGATACAATGCAATTCCCAATATCCTCTCACATCACGGAAGCTAAAAAAACTTTATGGGAAAATATTCGAATATCAACCTTGATTAATTACACACAAGTCAATTTAATGATCGATCTGGTAAATTTAGAACCAAAATATAGATAATGAAAAATTGAGTACTGAAAATAGTGAATCTGAATCTGAAATTTACTCTTCATGAGGTATAAAAATTTTTTCATGTTTAAATAGATTTATTTATTAATTTTATGTTTTAGCCTTGAAAAGTCAAATAATTTTCCCAAACAAAAAAAATAGCTTTGAAAGTATTGAATTGAACCTTAAACCTATTCAAAAAAATAGTAGATGACATTAAAAATTTTGAATGAGCAAAAAAGCTTGTAGTGAACATAACAAAGTACCTTTTATTAATAGTATAAAAAAATTCAAATTTGAAGCTTTATATATATATTAAATAAAATTTGAATTTTGATAAAAATGCATTCTATATATTTGAATTGAGAGTAATTTGACTTATAGCTTGTAGTAGCGAGAATTACAAGAGTATCATGGAACTGAACTAAACTGAAAACCAACAAACTAGTAGAACTGAATGTCAAGATCCTATAATAGAGGATTCACCAACCTGGTCACTGGAGTCGCACCAGAGGAAAAGAACATGTGCTCTAAAAGTATGTATCAAGGGAAGAGAGTTTGTGAGACACTTAAAGCCTGGGCAGGCCAACTCCACCAAACCAACTAGTTTGGTAGTTTGAAGATATTAAGGAATTAGTTCAAGGAAAGTGAATATGAAGTAGATACTTGGGTCTGTATAATTTCAAACCAATAAGAGTAGGAGTATGTAATGAGCATCTAATTAGGAAGGTTGGTGCTTGAAAAATGTTTATAGAATATCAACATCCCAAAAGGTGGCATAAGATATACTAGTCGAAATCAAAAATATCATCCCTATATCATTTGTATATTTTCAAATAATCAGCCTAGGTGATATGAGAGTAATAGGCTATTGGCTACAACCTGATTATATAGAGATAAAAAAATCTGATATATTGATTATTTAAGAAACTATGTTACATATTGGCTTAGTTGATATATAATATCTTTAAATAATCAGCTTAGATGATATTGAAGAATAAAAGGTTAATATATAATATCTTCTAATAATCAGCCTAGATGATATGAAGGAGATAGGCTATTGAATATAAAAAGCTAATAGATAGATGTTTTAAAAAAATATATTATATATCAATTTAATAAAAAAGGTTGATATATAATATCTTAAATAATCACTTAGGTGATATAAGGGTGATAGGCTGTTGAATATAAATCAATTAAATAAAAATAAAAAAGCTAATAAGCAGATATTTCAAAAAAATATGTTACATATCAGTTTAATAAAAAAGGTTGATATATAATATCTTCAAATAATCATCTAGATAATATGAGGCCGATAGGCTATTGAATATAAATTGATTAAATAGAGATAAAAAAGCTAATAGGTGAATGTTTTAAGAAAATATATTATATATCAGTTTAATAAAAAAGGTTAATATATAATATCTTTAAATAATCGTCTAGGTAATATGAGAGTAATAGACTATTAAATATAAATTGATTAAATAGAAATAAAAAAGCCAATAGATAGATATTTTAATAATTAGTCTAAATAATATTTGGAAATATAAAACTGATATATAATATTTTCAAATAATTATCTAGATAATATAAGGGTGATAGGCTAAAGATTTAAAAAAATTTATCTATTATTTTAATATCAGTAAAAAACATTCATATATTAGTAAGAAAATTAGTTAAAGATATTAAAATAATATACTAACCAGTAGCCTATTACTATATATTACTCTAAATTGTATTTTTTTACTTTTCTTTATTATTTTCTTTTTTTTTTTTTTATAGATTTACTTTTGCTTGTAACTTTATTTTTTTATTTTTATTTTTATCTTTACTTTATTTTTATCTTCTTTATTTTTACTTTTATTTTTATCTTTTTTTATAAATCTTCTTTTTCTAATATTGATATTTTATATTTAGTACAAATATTTTATTTAAAAACATTTTTAATTAGAATTAAACTCTGTACCTTATCTATAATTATTTAAATAATAATAACTTTACTACTATACTATATTACTATACTTCTTAATTATTTATTTTTGTAAACATATTATATAGCAAATAATTTTTTTTTTTTTTTTTTTCCTTTGATAACTGCGTACTAAAATTTTATTAAATGTATACTGCTTAATACAAGACCAAGCTACTTTAATAGGGAATTAGACTAAAAGCCGGCTGTCTTTTAAAGATACCCAACCTTGGTTATCGCACTGATATTGGCCACTATACGGTGTGCCGTATTTAAAGATATAATATAGCCGAGGCTCAGCTCCCACCTCAGGACCTCTTTTCCCTTCTAATTCTTCCTTCTTCTTAAAGGGCATGAGACAAAAAGGGAAAAAGTTTAAATCAAAAAACAAATAAGAAAACGACCAAAAAGAAAAACAAACAAACAAAAAGAAAAAATAAACACAGATTTCGAAAAAGAAAAAACATGAAAAGAAAACTAAGACCCTAAAGGCACTATTATAACCCATGCAAGGTTGGTAAAAATTATATAACAAATACAATATTTGTATATCTATTTTGTAAAGGTAAAGCTCCATCTTGGTATTAAAATTTTCTTACCGACCTTTTTACCGAGTTCGGATGGCTCTGTTGTCTGAGGACCTATATCAAGGCTCCCTTCCGCTATAATTAAAGTTCCTAGGCCAAGTCCCATGCAGTAGTGCTATATCTGTCCGTAAACAAACACATAGTTGCAATCTACTAGTCCGTTCAAATTTGGGAAGTAAACAATGTATATAGCAAATAATTATATATATAATTTTATAATATTTGTTTATATATTGTTAATTTAAATTTTTAGATTTTATATATTTTCAAAATATCTTCTTAAAAATATAAAGCAAATATTATCAGATATAATTATTATTCTAAAGTTATAAGGCAGATATTATAATGATTATTTTATTCAGAATTATATTTTCTTGTTTTGACAAAATTTTAAAATATTATCTTTATCGGCCTACAGATATTAGATGGATATAACTATCATTCTGAAGATATAAGGCAGATATTATATTATTCATAATTATTTATTTTTTTTTAGAAAAAATTTTAAAATATTACTTTATTAGTCTACAAATATTAGACAAATATAACTATCATTTAAAGATATAAGTAAGATATAGTAGTGATTATATTATTTATAATTATGCTATATTGTTTTGACAAAATTTTAAAATATTATCTTTATTGGTCTACAGATATTAGACAGATATAACTATCGTTCTGAAGATATAAAGCAGATATTGTGATAATTATATTATTCATAATTATATTTTCTTTTTTTAATAAAATTTAAAGATATTATTTTTATCTGTCTACAAATATTAAACAGATATAACAATCATTCTAAAATTATTAAGCAAATATAACTATCATTCTGAAGATATAAGGCAGATATCATAATGATTATATTATTCATAATTATTTATTTTTTTTTTAGAAAAAATATTAAAATATCACTTTATTGGTCTACAGATGTTAGACAAATATAACTATTGTTTAAAAATATAAAGCAGATATAGTAATGATTATATTATTTATAATTATATTTTCTTGTTTTGACAAAATTTTAAAATATTATTTTTATCAGTCTACAGATATTAGACAGATATAACAATCATTCTGAAGATATAAGGCAAATATCGCAATAATTATATTATTCACAATTATATTTTCTTATTTTAACAAAGTTTTAAGATATTATTTCTATCAATCTATAGATATTAGACAGATATAACAATCATTTTGAAAATATAAGACAAATATTGTAATGATTATATTATTCACAATTATATTTTCTCATTTTGACAAAATTTTAAAATATTATCTCTATCAGTCTACAGATATTTGACAGATATTAGACAGGTATTAGTAATCATTTATTTATCTTGTACCTGATTTTATAATGTATATTTTTATACATATTACCCTTATATCATCTTACAATATTAAAAAATTTTGACCAGTAATATAAATATGAAATAGCAGATCAATATGTACTAATTAGAAAGAAGTTATAGAAACATGTAGTTAAATACATATATAGAACATGTATTGCTCTATTAGGTTTACCTTAAGGATAGTAAAATATTCTAAGATAGAGTGCGAAAACTAATGCAGGATAATACTAAAATCTATTTAGTTTAGTGAAAAAGTCCTTCGGATTAGAGGGTTGATGATGATAGTTAGAACCAGATAGTTTAAATGGGCAATCTATATAGTTGGAGTTAGGGTTTCTACAAACCCAGATCAAACCAAACTTTAAGCCAAGTTTGGGTTTGATTTGATTTTCAAATCAAACCCAATTTCAAACTATTGTTAAAAAAATATTTGAGTTTGATTTGAAAACAAACTTTTTAGTAAAGTTTAATTTGATTTGAAGTTTGTCAAACAGTTTGAGTTTGAAGGGTTCTACAAAAAAATTTAGCAAAATCTTACATATATAATAACTAAGATAAATTACTATAGTTGTACCTTCTTAAGTACGTGTTCTATAAAAACATTTATTGCATATAGTTTAATTTAAATTTAAATTTGAGAAATTGCTTAAAATTTCTACAGAACTCATTGGTTTACTAATATGTTCAGAAATTTTTTTCGTATCATATAATTTGCTGGTATACATATCTTGTGAATGTATTTGTTCAATCAGTTCTGGTTTAATCTTATTAGCTTCCAAAATTTGGTTTTTAATTTCATTATCATCATCTTGATCTATTTCATCCAACCAATGAGTGATTATTTTAACAATTTCAGTTATAGTAGATCGTTTATCAAAATCTTTATCTATATATTTCATAGCTAATTTAATATAAAAATCTGGTCCTAAACATTTGGGTCTTAATCCATCAATAATATTTGGTACAAAATAATCGTTAAATAGAATTCCATCAAAAGCTCTTTGTCTGGTCGAAATCTCAGTTGCGATAACTCCAAGACTGTAAATATCTGATGCTTTAGTATATGGCTGACCCATCAAAATCTTTGGTGCTATATACGGCAAAACTTTTCCTTCTTTTACTTTTTTACAAAGTCAATCAGTAATATATGCGTTTTGCAACTCAGGTTGCAAAATATTTCTGCTATGTAAATCTCTGTGAATAAGTTTCTGAGAATAAATCGACTCGAGGTTAAAAGCTATACCATACAAAATATTTAATTTATCTTTCCATTCTAATTGTGATACTTGTACAAGATTTTGTTGTAAAGAATCTTTTTATGCAATTTGTAAAACAATAATATAATCACTATAATTATTTCTTGACACTCCCAAACAATTCAAGAATGAAGAATTTTCGTAACCAATTTTACAGTAATTTTTCAATTCTTGAATAAATTTTGCAAATTTTGGTTAGAATCATAAATTACTTTAAGTGCAACATCTTCCCATATACCATCAATTCTATCAAACCGATTTGCCCAATATACAGTTGCGAATCCTCCTTTTCCCAATTCCCATTTAATTGTGAACTCATCGTCTAGTATTCTCTTAAGTTCAGAATTGATATGATTTGGTGATTTATTTGTTTTCAAATTACTTCTATATTTTCTGAACTAATAATTTGCCTTCTAAATATCTCTCTTTGTACCAGTACCATTTCGATAACAAATAGCAACATTAACCATTGCTATGTTAGCACTCATATTAGCAGCTTTTTCATAATATTCAAATGTTTTATTATAATTTTGATTAATCCCGTCTCCATATTCATAACAAGTACCAACATTACCTATTGCTATAGCATTACCCAAATCAGCAGACTTCTTTCAATATTCAAATGTTTTCTGGTTATTTATTTCTATTCCGATTCCATAATGATAACAATTACCAACATTATTCATCACATACAAATTTCCTAACTCAGCTGCTTTCATATAATATTCAAAAGCTTTCTTTTCATCTTTCTTAACATCAATACCGAATTCATGATTGTAACCAAGTTTACGAAGTTTTTGGAGTTCATTTATTTTTAAGGAGGAAAAAAAAAAATCATACACTAAATAAGATATAAACTTTAATTGCCTAAAGCGTAGTGGCGTACATTTAATGTTAGTCAAAGTGATACAAAACTTACTTCAATAGTTACATTTTTGAATAGCATATTAGTTAACTAATATTGTCTATCAAAAACGTAATTTGAAAAATTTTTATATCTAGCTACATATGTATTTGTATTTTAGTGTAGCAACCCTGTTAAGTAAATGTCTAGAGGTTAATTTTCCTATAAATTTGGTTGCTTAATGCCGGCCCAGCTTGATGAATTTGCCCAGAATTTTGGAAATTGCCCTGTAAAAAAAATCAATATCATAAAATAATAATTATATTAAAATTTGGAAGTCGAGAAAAGTTTCATCACAGTTCTGCAATTAATAGTAGATAGTAATTGCGGAGGTCAATACAAATAATTTACAATTTATTTTCAGAAGATTAATAAATGTCCTAAATTCTAGAACTTTATTAAATAATATGGTTAACATTCACATTCCTACATATAACTAGAGAATTCATTATATTAAATATATTTTTTTTTTTTATAATCCTTGGTAATTTCATTAAGACGATGAAGAAATATCTAATAAATAAATTTTGCTTGATATTTTGTTATAAATCCTTACATAAGTGATTCAGAAGTTTGATACTTACTAGCTAAAGATTTCATTAAAAGAGACAAATGAGTAAGTCTAATGTTAATTGATAGATGAATAAATTTCATAATTAATTATTAAAAAGTCGTAATCATAAAAAAGGTACTGTACTAAAAGTATTCGAATATTCAATGAATATTTGATGAATTTATCCGGATATTAATTCAAAAGTTCATATTTGAATTGAGCCCTATTCAAACCCAAACAAGTTTGCAAACTTCAAATCAAACTCAAATCAAACTTATTATAATATTTGAGTTTGGTTTGGATTTGATTATTTTTTATTTGAGTTTGGGTTTGAATTCAAACTTAATAAAATTTATTGTTTGAGTTTGGTTTGATTTGGGGTTTGATCAAACTCAAATCAAACCCAGATCAAACAACGGAACCCTAATGCAAATAGCATTAATCATATTGATACTCAGTTTCTTTATAAAAAAAATGTTGTACTTGATAATGGCGATTCTCAGGTTTTTTCTTTTCCTAGGAATACTATTCATTCTAAACTTATGGCTACTCACCAGAATGTTTCTGAAAATTCGAAGAAAAGGTCTGAACATGAAACTGGAATTTCTAGTGATCATACTGAGAAATCCATTTTATTAAATTCTTTAAATGATATTCGTTCATCGAAATGTGCGCATGTTGAAGATTGTTATAATTCTGCTGAAGAATTTTCTGGAAGTGGGTTTGATAATGAGATGTCTTTTAGTA
This sequence comes from Dentiscutata erythropus, assembly GCA_910591965.1. Classification (NCBI taxonomy): domain Eukaryota; kingdom Fungi; phylum Glomeromycota; class Glomeromycetes; order Diversisporales; family Gigasporaceae; genus Dentiscutata; species Dentiscutata erythropus. The sequence continues at coordinate 3,478 of CAJVPY010002746.1, read as the reverse complement.
TTTGGTGATAATGTTTGTGGAAATGAATCGAGTTTATTGGGTAGTTCTTCATTAAAACGTACTTGGACTAAAGATTTTGAAGAGTCTATACGTGGATCTTGTTCTAAGAAAAGTGATGATTTAGTTGTTAGTGGTCAGGATGAAGAATATTTGAATTCTATCGTGAATAGCAAGCGTAAAAAAGAGAGTAATGGAAAGGGTAAAGAGCCTGTAAATTGTTCTTTATATTATAATCTGAGATCGTACATTTCTGGTAAAGATAATGATAAGAAGTAGTAATATATATATATATATTTATATATTTTTGGTGTGTTGATTTTAGCTGTATTGTTTTATTCTTATGATATTTCATATGAATATGTATATATATTTTTTTTACTTATGTTTATTTTGTTTTTTATGTTGAATATTCTTAAGAATATATGTTGTCTTATTATTCGAAGAATAATAAATTATTGAGTAATTTGCTGTATTTAATAAAATTGAAACAATAAATAAATAAATAAATAAATAATAAGTAGTAAATGTGAGAATTTAACATAAGATTAATAGTTTTTTTTTTTTTTATATGTTTGCTAATCACGAATTCCGAATACCAATACCAATTAACTTTACTGTGAAAGTAATATTATGTTGGTTTTTTTTTATTTTACAATAAATAATAAGAAAATTGTAATTAAATATATGAGTAAAAAAGAATTTAAATTAATTTTAGTAATTTTTGGTCCCTTTTACGATCGAAGTTTTATTTCATGTGATAGTTATGATCATCGATCAATTTGAATAGTATATAATGATGCGATCATTGTGATGAAAAATGTAGTAATAAGAATCAATGAATTGCGAAATTTGTATAAGTTACTGATGTAATTAATTTGTGAATAATAATGAAGTTGTTATTATGCTTTGTTAATTTGTACTGCGTATTGCTTTTGATTCTAGTTATATGTGGTTAAGTGTCAGTTTTAATTCATATTAGGTTATGTTATTTATCATTAAATATATTTATATATATATATATTTATTTTTGTAAAGTTTTTAATATAATTTTTATTTTTTAAGTTTTTTTTTTTCCTTCTATTAGAATTCATTTATATTTAATAAGAAATTTTATTGTTTTTTAATTTTCTATTGTTATTTTTATTTTTTTTTATTTTTTTCTTAGTTAAAATTCGTCTTTAAAGAATTTCTCTGTAGACTACGTTACGTGTAAAGACTTCTTGCATTCCAGGAATTTGGCCATTTTTTACTAATATTTTAATGTCTTGTGGTGATTGAGCTCATGAAAATGCAATGTAAAGTTGACCGTGTGTAAATACGTGATTGGGAAGGTAAATACCTACATGAGGTATAGTTTGACCCTGGGATTTGTTGATAGTAAGTGTGAATGCAAGTCTGATCAGAAATTGTCTTCTTTTCAAGACAAAGAAAAGCCGTATGTTATTAGATGGGAATAACGGTATTCGAGGGAGGAATACTTTGTTTCCTTTGTGACTACCGGTAGTTATCATTGCTTCTATTATATTTGGTTGAAATATTTGACAGATCAGTCTTTTGCCATTGCATAGGCCATTTGTTGGGTCTAAGTTCCTTAAACACATGATCGGTGTGCCTGCTTTTAAGTGCAGTTTATGTGGAGAGAGGCCGTTAGGTATTATTGAGTTAAGAAATTCTTGTTGATAAAGTCCATGTGTGTCATCAGGAACAGAATCATAGCTTCGGTATGTAACAGTATTACCAGGGATCTGATTTAGGATTATATTATTAATGTTTTTAGCATATTCATTTTTAGTTGTGAGGATTGCTCTTTCTGTAAAGTAGGAAGGGTTCGAATAATTATTAGTTCATTCTTAATAGATGTATTCAATTAATGTTTGTAAAGATTCTTCATCTTTCCAAAGAAGAACTATTTGTTCGGGTATATGAATCATATCATTTTTGATAGTTGGTTCAGTTCCATTTCCTATATTTAGTAAGTAATCCTTGAAATTGTTATAGTTTTGGTTGTTTTGTACTCTCATATTAGTACGAAGATAAAAAATTTCCATTTTAGACCAAATCGAAGAACGTTTTAGGGAGGCATTTACTATTTGTTTGCGACTACCTCTTGGTACGACAGGCAATATCTGGCAAAAGTCACTGCCAAAAACGATCAGTTTTCCATCGAATGGAAGATTATTCTCCATTAAGTCTTTAAGGGTTTTATCCAAGGCTTCTACGGCATAACGGTTTATCATAGAAATTTTGTCCCATATTATTAATTTTGATAGACATATTAATGTAGCTAACTGACTTTGTTTGCTAATCGTGCATGTTGAACTAGAATCAAGTGTTAGGGGTATATTGAATCTGGAATGGGCAGTTCGGCCCCCAGGCATGATGAGTACTGCGATTCTGGATGAAGCTGTAGCAAGTGCAATATATGATAGTAATCTAATTTTATAAAGAAGACAAAGGCATAGAAAGGTTTTACCGGTGCCTGCAGGACCATCTACGAAAAAAACGCCGGGTTGTTTTTTTTCAATGCGTTCTATGATTTTATAATATATTAACTTTTGTTCACTATTTAATAACTTTATCTTTTCCAAATCTTCATTTTTTACTAAAATGTTTAGTTCCTTTTGTATTAGTTTTAGCATTTTTTCTTGTTTTTGTTCAGTTAAATTGAGCTGTGGGAGGTCATATTCATTCAAACTTTTATTATGTTGTTTCAAAATACTTTTGATATGAAGTAAAATCGCATTAACTTGAGGCTGGCCCTCTGGAATGTCTTTGTTTGAAAAGTCTTCAGCCATGGGAATAAGATTTTCATTCCACAATTCTCGAACATTTCTGGGTTCACAAAATATTAGTATTGTTGTGAATAGGCATCTTAGAGCATATGGCATTTGAAATAACGAAGCTTTTCACATCATGTTACAGTATGGGTTTTCATTTTCTATGACCCCGTGTCTTAGTGCACTTTCTTGAAAAGTTGCACATCTATAGCCTTCAACATTCTTTAGGTCAGAAAACGAAGTGGCTCCTTTTACATAGTTGAGGAGGAAGCTTAAGTAATACCTCTCCCCTTCGTTTGGGTTTACCATGTACATCCTTCCAATTATATTTTTTTGATTTCATTCCCACTCCTGATTAGTATATTCTAAGGTAGCGGCTAACTCTTGTTTTTTAGTAGTTTTATTCCAAATATAGTACTGTGGAAATTTGCGATATAAATAGTTTTTAGCTTCAGGATCGTTGTTATTCATTTTAAAATATTCTGTCAACAAAGATTTTTCATTTTGTTCATCATTTATTAGGTTGTGAAGATTGGTATTTTGCTGAAATATTATGGTGTTTTGGTAAGGAAGGTGAACTTGTAGTCGATATACTGATGGATTAGTTTGTGACATATAGGGTTCCTAGGTTCAGTTCAGTTCAAATTCAGGTTCAATGAACCTGAACTGAACCTGAACCTGAACCACAAATTTTGCAGATC
>CAJVPY010002745.1:0-15478 GCA_910591965.1 Dentiscutata erythropus | reverse complement strand
AAAAATTTCATCTTGAAAGAAATGAACTAAAATAATTGGTACATCATCTGTATTTAATAACCTACTAATACGGTCAACCTAATTTACCTAATTTTATTTGAGGTTCCGGATCCTTATGAAATAGCCCATATGACACTTCTACAAAAAAAATTTCATATAAACTTTTATCACTACCAGTAATGTATCCAATCACATCACCAAATTTTCAAACTTCACGATCTTTGACTAAAAGACTTTGAGCTTGATCCCAGCATTTAAAAATTTTTGGAGAAATAAAATTAATAATAGAAGACAGAATGTCATGAGTGAAAGTTGATTCATTTATTAGGCTCGATCTTTCTTGATAATAGCAATTCGCCCATATTCTTTTGATATCATAAACTAATTGTTTGCTATCACTTATTTCTTCGTTTTCATCTAACCTAAGCTTAATATCTTGTTGACTGAACGTTATTTCTTTAACAGGTAAATCTATTGAATTTATTTGTTTCCATTCCTCAAGATTTTCAAGACTTTTTAACAAACTGGGTTTTAGACGTATAATATTTTCAGGGTCTATTATACCTGAATATAATGGATCGTCAACAGATAACTTAGCCTTTGTGTAGCAGATATATAATTTCCAATGGTCGATAACAATTTATTTTTATTTGTAGACCGCTAATGAAATTTATTATTTTAAGTAAATTCATTATTATAAAAATAAATAAATAAAAGATATAACTTACATTTTTAATATTCTGAATTGCCGAAATCATTTTAGCTATCCAACCAAAGTTTCTAATAGCATCAATTAAAAATAAAGTCAATGTGTGACTTTTTGTAAAATCTCTGCGAATTTCTTTCAGTAAATCATAATAAACTTTTGTTAAAACTTTTCGTTCTATTAAAAGAAACTGATTAATAACCAATACAGTACAATTTCATTCCTTCAAAAATAACCTACTTCCGTTAACTTTGACTTAATATTACTATCTAAATATTTTTGTTTAAGTTTATTATAAGCAGCTACGAAATTATTTTTGTCAGCATTTGTATAATTAAAAGTAAAATTTCTGTGATACAAATGATAAACTACATATTCATGATAAGAATATTTTTCATTATAGATATCTGGCATTTGACAGCAAAAGAATCAGCCACTTCGTTTCTCACTTATAAATTGATATTTTAATGCCTATGTTATTATCAATTCATGTAAATGAAATGGTAATATTGATATTTTTTTTAAGAAATAAAAAAAATAAGAATCTACATGTATTTCTAATTTTTGGAAATTTTGACATTTTTTTTTTTTTTTTTTTTCGGGCACACACTTTTTTTCAGTCCAAAATGCATTTGAAGTTTTTTTTCGAGCAATTAGTGCAAGGAGCTTTACCGGAGCACCTTATATGTCTTTTTCTGCACTAGTTACAAGCCATAGTAGCATGATTCAATGTTCTTCTATTTTGAAAATGGTTGCGATATCCAATTTAATTGCAACTAGAGATGTGACTAACAATACGAAATATAGGTGATTCTAAATTGTTGCATTAATAAGTTATGAAGAAAAAAAAATTCTTTTCAATGATTCACGGGATATTACATTTGAATTTTTAAGTCCCATCTCTAATTGCAATATTACCAATTTAAATAATACGATAGGCTCGAATCAATTCTTGGAAGAAAGTTGTTTAGGGTTTTAACATAATAATAGATAGGTTTTGGAAAATTAATCTTTGTCTCAAAAGAACGCCAACACGCGTATTCTAAATAACGCGCATATACTCAAAATATCGCACAGGTGGATATTAATGCGGTATATTGTATTTTAATGAGGTTTTTAATAAATAAAATATATTGGCACATTTGAATTTTTAAGTAGAATATGCAAAAATTAACTTTATTATGAATTAAAATTTGATTAGAGCTTGTATGAAATATAAATTTTCATATGGTCTTGTTTCTTAAGAATCATAAAAATAAAATTTTAAAAATAATTTTTTTATTAGTTCGGGTACTTTACATTTGGGATCGTCTTTCTGTGAATTTTTAATTTACAAAAAAAAATTTTTCCCATTGCTCATTAAACAAACCAAAAAATTTTATCCTAAACTTTAAAGTGATACTTACTTATTTCTTCACTATTTTCCTTTAGGTTTTTGTTGTAGATATTTCATAGTATGTTCATGTTTTAGTTCTTTAGCTTTTTTTTTAAATTTTAAACGTTCTTCTGGTGATTCATTAGACCATATTTCACCGATTATTTTAGAAGCTTTGTCTTGGGTGATGTTAAGATATATCTTTATAACTTCTGGTAATTTTTCATTCCTATAAATAATGAAGCAATTAGAGGGCTGTAGGGGTTTCTTGATCTTTTTTTAGACTTTTTATGATCGCTTCTGTTAGCAGGATTAACATCATAAGGAATAAAACGTAAAGGCATGATTGGCGCAAATTGGTTTTCTTCAAATTCCAAATAACTTGAATTAAACATGCTGTCGGATAATGCTGTATCGGTAGAAATGACAGGAGAACTATTTAGTTGATTTGCAGTAAATACCGGTTGAAGGTTGGTGTAGAACCTGATACGTCACATGATAAAATAAATGGAGCATCAATATCATAAAACATGTTTGGGATATTTTCCTTGGGCACCCCATTGTTAGAATCTAAGATGTGAACAATGTTTTTATTGATATCATAATTTGTTTCTTGGTTTTGTTCATATTTTGTCACAATTTCTAACAATGCAAAATGTTTGGGATTAGTACAGTACATAACCCGAATCAAATTGAAATTTGGTGAATGTTCGAATTAATAATTAATCGTAATACCTTGACACAATTCTACAAGTCTTAAATTTTTATAGACGTCATATCTTTCTCCTTGGTTTTGTTCATACTCGGTCACTATTTCTAACAATGCAAAAGGTTTTGGGATTAGCATAATTTGAATCAAATTGAAGTTTGATGAATGTCCAAATTAATAATAAATAATGATACTTTGACATAATTCATCAAGTCCCCTTATGAGACTGATATCCAGATAAACCATTTAGTTTGAAGGATATTTCTTTAAAGGATAGTATGAAGCTTTATTCCGCCAAGAGATGACTGAAAGATAATGAACTAAAGTTTTTTTTTGAAGATATTTATTTAGTGATGAAATTTAAATAACTCATATCAAAATATATGAATTGACCGATTTATTTTTAGTAACTGGTTTAATTCATTGTACAATGTTTAGACCAAAGTAAATGGCAAATTAAGTAATAGCATAGATTCGAGTATAATATATAAATATTGAAAACATTAAGAGAGCTTAATGATAGGTTTTAAAATAGAAATCAATTATGATCTGGCCATACATGATGCTGTCAAGCTATTTACTCTACTATTCTTATCAGATTTTTTGGCAGATTTTTCATGATTAAAAAAATCTAGTTTTATTAAAAAGGTAAATTATGATACAGTAATCTTATTTTGTAATATAGAGTCACGTGGTTTTGTGCATATGGTCCAAAAATGATTTTAACAGGAGGAACTATTAATATTACGACTATTTTAACCAGATGGAATATACCTGTATGTGTAACATCGACGGTTCTTTTTGCTAGTGGAACGTGTAATGATGGAGGTTTATGTAAAAAGGGAATTGGAGTTGAAAAGGATAAATATAAAAAGTTATTATTAGTAAGATACATTAAATTATTAAATTTTAATATAATATAACTTATACAGTATAACTTATTGCAATATTTTTTCGTGGGAATAAATTAATGAAGTACAAACAATACGCCCCATATAAAGTGTTATTTACATATAGGATAATGTTACATAACAGATATTGCAGTTCCCTTACATGGATTATGTTTTGCTATCTATTTATTTTTATTCTATTTATTCAATTTATTTTTTATTTTAATATTTTTTAAAAAAATTTTTCACTTCTTTATCATTTCTTATAATTTGTTTTAAATTTCTTTTTTGTTACGGCATAAATTTTTTTTATTGATCAGTAAATGTATACTGATTTTAAATCGATATACTACTACTGTTATTTATTAATTTTATTTTGAATGTAGCTGAGTATTAAAACTTTTAATATTATAAGTACCGTATTTGAATGTAATAATGCTGATCTGTGCTTTATTTTTGGTTATTTTGAAACATTGATGCGCTTACTTTGAGCAAGTATACAATTTTTTTTATCAAAATCTCGTAACACATGGGTGCAGCAAATGAATTTTTTTTTACATTGAACCTATTGAACTTCCTATTTCAACAAGATCACACAACAGTCATTGTTTATTCCTTTTTATATATCGATGTCGGATCCATTTTCAGAATTATATCAGATATTGCACAATATAGTTTGCCCTGTGACATGGCAAAAATATTATTGGTTAATCGAAATTTCTTGCAAAGCAAAATATTTTAACTAAATATTTGATATAGAACTCTATTGGCATGAACAGATGAATTACTACGAAATCTCACAACTCAAATTAAGAAATCATCTCAGTATAAACAGAATCTTTAATCCAAGATCTTATTTAAAAAAATACTAATGTACAAATTAAAAAAAAAAAACGTAAAACTTCCTCTAGAAGACAAAAAAAACAATTTTTAATTATATATAATAACACTAAGGATTTTAAACATAATTTTAAATTAATAATCTTAGACGTGACACTATAGTTTAATCTCCAGTAGATTTGCTTGATTTCTATTGACGGCTGCCTACATACTTTTTTATGCAAGAAATGAAAATTTCCTTCTCATGTTAGTTTTAATCTATTAGTTAGTAAGAGTTCTGAATCTTCGTGTCGTGTTCATGATTAGTTATAGTAAATATAAAAGACCATTCTTTTTCGTGTAGGAATAACCTAATGATTCTTATTTATTTGTTGTTGATGTAAGGAATTTTTTAATCAATGTTTTTGAATAAGCTATTCAAGCTCATAAATATTGATCCAATTGTTGGAAAACATTTAACCAATTGACTAGTTAACAATTAATTAGCCAATTAGTTGGCTAATTGATTAATTATTTATAGTTATTGTATGGGTTAGTGAATAACCCATATAATAACTATCGTGCCAATAAAGTAAATGAAAAAGTTGTTTATTACCTTTTTCCTATATCTTTTTCAAAGAAAGATCGATATAATGAATTTTAATGATCTGATTCAATTATTGGTTGCATACCCAGGTAAGAATATAAAATAATTTTTATTTTAATTAACGTGACTTATGTGATTGACGCGTTTAATTCTGAATAGCATGTTTAAAGCTTGCTTTAATTCAGGCTATATACACAAATTCTTCGTGACTGTCGCCCTGACAGGCCACTTCCATATACACAAACAAACAAGAAAACTTCTTCGTGACTGTCGCCCTATTTTAAAATCAGAATTATGACTGTCAACCATCTAAAAATTAGCTAAAAACAAATAACTGTTTTCACAACCGATCATCAAACAAAGATTTCTACGCTACTGCAAGGTCGTGTACGAGGGTTGGGTAGAGTAGGACGAAAAAACCAGACAAAGTAAGCATATTTTTATAGTTATAGACAATATATTTGTAAAATTTAAGATATTTGTTTTATTCAATTTTTCATAAATAGAAATCATTTTTGGGTTCGGAATTTGTCCAGGTTTTGCTAATAAGTATAGGTATGGGTATGGATCATTAATAGAACTTCATATTTGTCAGATGTATGTGGGTCATAATATGCAGCCTTTATTCTCTGACATATAGTTGTTAGACGAAACCTTTTTCACATGATGATGAAAGACGAATCCTAAACCCCCAAAGACGAAACCCCAAATTCTTCTGATGAAAGACGAAACCTTAAACTTAAAATGACGAAACCTAACACTCAAAAAACCCTAGTGCTTTTGCAAAAAAAAAAAAAAAAAAATACTGAAGAGAAAACAATCATTATTTTCTTTGAATTAACATTCATAATATTCAGAGATCAGTATCCGAAATTACATGTATGCCAGCAAAATAAACCATTTCATTTTTCTGGACAATGCTAGGGCTATTATTATAGTCCGGTTGAAATAGCCTTGTCAAAAAACCATAGTACTCATGAAATAACAAAAGTAATGAAATAAAACATATTAGCACAAAATAAATTTGTAATATTACAAAGTAAGCACCAAGCGATTTTTCACTAGAACTGATATGTATAATATAATATAGAATACTCAGACTTTATCTATTATGAGCTTATTCAATTCAGGTATATCTTACCCAGGTACTATCCGAGTATTATCATCTGGGTATTTTATCTGGTATTATTCAGGTAGTTGGGTTCACAACCCAGATATCTGACTATTTGCGGATAACCCGGGTGATACCCTACTCAGGTACCATCACTAGTCTCATCACTAGATGCAGGTACAAATATTTATAACAATAAATAGGTATATTTTAATTTACTATATTTTACTACTAAAATTTCTTAAAACTCCTATTACTTATTTTAATGCCATTTTTGCCAAGATAATTTTGTGAATAATTTGAGTATTTACTATAGTGAGTATATAACCAAATATATATATTTTAAACATAAGATATTTAAATTTATAGGTATATATTATATTTACTTTATACTTTAATTTCACATTAATCTAGTTCAAGTAGATATGTTAAATATTATTTAAGTAACTTCAAGAGAAAATGAAACTTTGATCATATAAATTCTGAATAATTTAAGTCACATTTCTTTTGGCATCACTGTATTAATTATATACTTTAAGAAAGTACAGAGTAAAATAAAGAATGTTCATAGTCAGTTATTTAAAACAAAGGTGTTTGCGAATCTTTGTTATGGACTTTCAAAATTAATATATTTTAAGTAAATAAAAATAAAATTTAGAATTATAAATGTCAAATTAAAACAGTGCATTTGGCGATTCATGTTTGGGTGTCGTCAAGCGAAACCCAGGAATTGTGAGTTTTCTGAAATTAATTTTACAGATCAAACCCCGAAAAATGTAATTTAGCACACCATATAATATATGTTGTGCTTAATTTAAATTTATCAGAAATTAGAGCTGGTAAAAATCGAAATTGCAGGTTTTCGCTTGACAACACCCATTTATATAGTCTAAAATGTAATTAACAATAAATATGATCATCATTTGAAAATCTTTATGTATTATACTTTTTGCATTAATTTAATCAAGTGAATTCAATATTATTTTGTTCTGCTCACTCCATTGATGCTTCTTTTGTAGACACAAAACTTCACCCATGACTGAAAACATAACATTCTTTACTATTATCAATTTAATCATAAATATAATAACTATGTTGTAGATCTGTAGCTTGGGTATTTATGTCAATCGTTAATAATAATAAAAATATAGAGCAAATTAGGGTAATTTGGGACAATTTGAGAATTTAGAACATCCAAAAACAAATCTTTTTATTTTAGGATAATTCGAAAACAAACTTTATTCCCAACTATAAAAAATAACCTTGGCCAAACAGTAAAAAAAAAAAAAAATTAAGTTCTTTCACTACGAACTATGATGATCATTGATTATCTATTCACAAAACCAGTAAATTTACTGTGCGTTATCTTAAATTTAAAGATTACTTTTAAACTAGGGATGTTAAAAGTCCGGTCCGGTCCAGTCCTGGTTAAGTCCTGGTCCTGAACTAGTTAGAAACTAGTTCATATTCCCAGTCTGAAACCGGTCTAAGCCTAGAGGTTTAACGTATAGAACAATTATGTGAATTGCATTGAATTCGTTCCAGTATTGTAATCACATTTAGATCGACGTAAATTAGCAAATCGGACAATTTTGAGATCACGAGATTATAGAACTAGCTTCGAACTAGTTTGAACTATCTCTAAAAAGTCCAAGTTCATTGTGGACCATTTAACATCCCTATTTTAAACAATAAACACTAGAGGAATGTTATTTATGTTATTGCAGCATTACACATTACTGTAATAGCATTATAATATTTAAATACAACAGCATTATGGTATTTCGCATTACGACATTGCAGTATTACGGCATTACGACACAAAGTAATTATGGCAAATAATACGGCACATGCCGTAACCATATAAATTTGCCAAATTAATCTACCAACAACACTAGGTATGCCTAATAAAGAAAAGAAAAATATAAAACGCTTACTCCTATTTTTAGACCGATCCGGACCGGTCTCAGGACCGGGACCGAATAACCATGAGACCGGTTAATAAGACCGATCCTTATTCGGTCTTTCTGGGACTGATCCATCCCCAAGAGTCTATTGGCACTGAGGATTGGTCAATTGATGATATCCTTTTTCATTCCTAAGTCAAATAGTAATTTATACAGTATATAATTAGTATACAGTTATAAATAACAAATAAATTAGTACAAAGTTTTATGAATAGAACATCTTATAGTTGCGAAACTTGCTTTTTTATTTTATAATAAAACGTATACTTTTACTTTCGTTATCATTGTTAAGATCGGAAATAATTGTTATTTACATGAATATATTGTACTATAAAAGAAGCTTAAGTTAGATTATTAAAGGATCGCAAAACTCAAATTTCACAATTATATTAGATCTTGAGATAATGACATATTTGTGATCTAATATATGGTTTAAATTTACCTTCAGCCTACCTTCAGCCCTTATCATAACATCGCACAATAAAAAACTCTACTGAGTTCTGTTAATAGATTCGATAGTTCGATAGTATATAGCAATAAATTATATTGAATGAATTATTAACTTGCGATTATTCAACAAATATTTATATATAGTAATGAATGAATATCACGGATCCCATCTCTATGTAGTACATTATTAACTAAGCCACTCAAGTGGCATGCCAAATAGGTTAAAGGCATGCCACTATTGGCATGTCCATGACACTGCCAGGCACCCTACTTGTAAGTAACCAAAAGATTAATTTTTTTTCAAAATTTTTTTAATGATTTGTTTTTTTAGAGGCGAATCTTAGAAGAATCCGGCTTTTTCCCCCGAACTTAGGTCATCACAAAATGAAGGGACATATGTAACGCATGTAATAGCACCTTCAATTCGAGCTGTATTAAAAGATCTTCCCTTCGGAAAATCTTCATATATTAGGATGGCTGAGAAGAAGAGTGTTGCAAGTTCGGAAAGAAAGGGAGAAGGGCGTTTAGGGAAAAAACCGGATATGATGTTTATTTTAAACCAAGAAGAGGTTTCATATGAACTCGTATATGCCGAATTCTCACGTTTAGTATGTACCGATTAAAAAAAAGAAAAAGATGATATCAAACTCTGGCGAGAAACAAATGATGGAATGGATTGGGTTCGCAATAAATGTAAACCGGCCAAAGGTAAGTTTGGAATTATTGGAATTCAGGTGGCCGGTAATGTTTTGAAACTTAACGTGCTCGTCAGAGATGAAGCAGATGTACATAGATATTATCATCTAAAATCGGTGGAAATTCCTGTTCAACCAACTAGTGAGGTAGTAGTGACAGAATTTATACACACTTTGTTGATACTTCGGGTAGGTAGTAACTTTTTACTCTTATTTTTCTGCTTATAACTAATTTATTCTCATTTTATAGAATATAATAATCGTCAATATGAGCTATATATTTCATGCACTTCCAAAAAGGAAGTCATGTGGAAGTGAAAAAAGTTCAAATGTATCTACCCCTCCACCATAATTGATATTTTTATTTTATATCATATTAATAAAGCTGGCTTGATTTCATATCCATAATCGCGTTTACTTTTGCATATGTATTTCGTGAATTTATTTATTTTATCGTTATCGATATATATTAATTCAAATATGATCAGCGAGTTCCTGACACAAATTTGAAGGCGTTGTATATGGTCTATGCTCTGCCCTAGCCCTAGCCCTTGCACTTGCACTTGCTTTTTGTAAGACACTTAAAAAGTCACAATTGTACAAAATTTTTTATTTTTGAGTAAAAAATCGTGCAGTTCATTATAGTATACTATTACCTGTTTTCATTATTTCTCTTTTTCTTTTTTTCCTTTTCGGATTTTTTGCCGCCCTGATGAATTGATAATCACAGATCGTCAAAGGGCAAAATGATCATTTCTAAATTTTTCTCTACTATATAATTCTGGATCTGTACGCTTTACCGGCCATATCCAAAAAACTGATCAAGTGTGGATCAGGGACCTGTGGATTTTGTGATTTGCTGTGATCGAAGCAAATCACAAAAATTATGTGGTTTACTGCGATTTGCTTCGATTATAGAAAATGCACTTTTCAAGAATACACGATGAAATTATTAGCAAATAATAAAATATTTTATATTTCAATAGTTCAACGAAATAAAAATATCATGGGCTATATATTTGCGCATAAAAACCAAATTTTTTTTTTAGCGCAACTTTTTTCAAAAAAAATCGTAAGTTACTTATTAGATTTTAAATTTTATACAAATTCGGACTTTTATTGTTAATCAGCAGTAAAACAAATAACTTGCTGATATCGAAAACATAATTTGTTAAATTATATCACAAAATCCACATGTCCCTGGTGTGGATATGATCAATTATGACGATGACTATTCGAACAACATCTACTTATGGCATTCTGGATTAAAGTTACTTATTAAAGTTACTTACCGTTACTGATCACGGTATTCTGAATTAGTTATTTCCTGATGATTATTATTTCCAGATTTTGAATTAAAGTTACTTCCTGAGTACGACCATCATTTAATTCTGAGTTCGTACTTTCTATATCATTTAATTCTGGGTTTGTACACTTCTATCTATCTACCTATCTATCTATCTTCTATATCATTTAATTCTGAGTTTGTATACTTCTATATATCTTTGTAAGCTTTGATGTTTTTGATTCCCAAAAATGTGATCTGAAAATGTGATCTAAGTGTTATTGTAAATATCATGTTTATTTTGTTAATTCTAATGATATCCTTTAAGATAATTCAACTTCATTTTATTTTTTTATAATTTGATTATTGGTTAGTCGGTTTAAATATTTTTGATAGATTGATGACTTTAAAAAGACTAGATGCGTAATTCAAGAGAAAGGTTGTCATAATTGAAATTTTTATGCCAGGTGACCATTATGAGTGTAAATATAACCACAGAGATATTTAATCGAAAAATTACATGACCACAATTTCAAGCTCTTGTACAAAACCAATAAATGTATCTTATTCTCTTTAGAATTATTAGACAAAGTAAAAATTGGAGCTTGGGATGTTGATTGTTTACTAACATTTGTTTTGTATTTTCTGAATATACACTTGCCCGAGTTTCCGATAAAACCTTTTCAGGCAATGCACTGATTTCTTTAATGTCTCCAATTGGAAAAGAGCACACCAGCACTTAATAATAAACCAAAGATTTTATTAGGGGAAGACACGTTGGTTAATAATATTATCAAAAATGTCTTTTACTCTGGTGCTCATAAGGGCATTGAAACTCTTATAATGCCAAAAGTGTACTACTTATTTGCTGGTAATACAAACCTATAAAAAGAAATGGCCAATTAGAGAACACAAATTTCAGGTATTTCGAATCAGCTCAACATAGAATCCAAACACATGCAAAAGAAAAAAAAAAAGCAAAGAAAGCAAAAATACTCAAAAACTAATGTTTAAATTGACTTTTGTGAACTAATAAAAAATAATGAGAATGAAATTTTATATATAAGAAATTCCAACTTATCATTAAAGCTCACAATTCTAATGTCCTAATTCTAAACTTTTATTTTTACGCACTTAGTTTATTTACAAAATTTATTTCCTTTTTTGGTTCATGTTATGGTACAAATAAGTAAATCACAGTTGGCATAGCTACTAGCTCAAGTATGGCTATGAGATTGAAGTCTTTCTTCTTTTTTATTATAAGATCACAATATAGATGAGGGTGGCCCCATCTTCACCAACTTGCTCTAAATGCCACTATCCAATAATTTCATAATAATATACTTTAGTGTGCCAATTAAAAAGTATTCTGTATATCTCTCGGAACATTCTATGTTTGTTTTAGAAAGTTTCCATTGATTTCAAATCCAAGCATCTTTCTTAAAATTTTTCATGTTGGCTTAGAATCTATTAGCAAATTGTTCAAACTTTTATATAGACAAGATGACTCTTGGGCATTAGTATTTTGATCACAAAAACAGAAGGCCTGCTTCACTATGCCTAAGATATCCATAGATTTATTGATTTGCAAGGGGATATCAACTTCAGAAAAGAAAGATTCCAAGATTATATATTGTTTTTTTAATGAAATAACAGAAGTATCAGTGGCTTTTCGCTTCTTTTCTACTATAGATAATGCTGTGGAACAGGATAATGCAAAAAAGGAATTAATAGAACAATAATACCATTTGCTATTATATACAGTACCCAGTATAACAAGTACATGATTATTATAATTGCCAAGTACTAACAACCAGGGTGGCTATCGATTTTATGAGTCATGTGTGTTGTGCCACTTGCAACTATTGTTGCAAACAAATCAGTATTAGATTTATAGCACTATAGCTAAAAAAAAATTTAACCTTGCATTGTGTATTGTGCATATTGAGCATTGAACATTGCTGGCGCCACTACATGACATGTAGAATCGATAGCCCAAGTACTGTATACAGTAAAAAAAAAAATAGAAAATTCTGTTAAATTTAAAACAAATTGGCCTTGGTTTTTACACAAAGCATTATTTAATACTTTTTGATTCTTCCCTATTTTCTTCCATAAGTGATCAACTTCACTGTATCAGTCTTTTTTTTGAAAGACAAAACAAAGTAAGATAATTCTTAGCAAGCATAACAAGATAAAAATCAAAATAAAATAGCAAGATGCAGGAATAAATCATTAGTCAGTTTTTGTTGTATACAAAGGTACATAAACTTTTATTCAGGACCAGTAACTTTTACCAAAAACTTTTATTGACATACTTCATAAGGTTTACTAAAATAAATATAGTAAATGCATCCACTTCAGTATTTGCAAGAATAAAAGTTACTTTACTCTTATCAAAACAAACACAATAAGATACAAAAATCTTTATTTATTTAAATTTAACATCTTTATTATACTTACATTTTTGTTGTTTAAAAGCTCTTTGGCAATATTGCCAACCTCTTCTAATATGTGTGGATCCTTTTTTATAGTATATAACATATTATAAAATGCATGATGGGCTATCCTTATATTGGCATTTTTGCAATTATTAATTATATGAGAAATGAAATGAGCAAGTGACCATTTCTTATATGAAAAGAATTTAAAATATTTGTTATATAGAATATTGTTAGAGGCAAGAGAATTGATACAAATATTTTTATCAGACATATTGAAAGTTTATATATGTAGTTAAAGTAGAAAGTGAACGAACAAACTTATCTTTTTGCCTTTTATAAAATTAGAAACATATTAATTATAGATGTGTATCAAATAAATTATACAAATCCAACAAATAATGTCACATGTTTATTAGCCAATCAAATTGTGAATTTCTAAAAATGAAAAAGTGTAAGGATTGGCTGAAGTTAGAGATAGTTAGCACTAGTTTGAGTTTTGTATTGTCTTGATATCTATATAGAGAAAAATTTTTATTACACAATTGTAAAAAATAATTTTCATTACACAATTGTAAAAAAATACTCAATAGATTAGTGAGATGAGAAGAGATGCACTGCTAACTGCTCAAAAAAAATTTTTCGCTAGTTGAACAGAATATCTTTATTATAACAAATTTATTTTTTAATTACTAAGCTGATCAGAGCAATAAAATCAAAAGATCCAGTGTAAGTTAGTATCCCTAACACACTGTACCAGGTTGCTGCTTCGGATGATTATATGGTAGTTCAGAATAAATATTTGGAAGATTTTTGAAGTTTGATTTAGCAGTTAATTTTACATATTTCTTTTTATCAATTATGTGCTTTATACAAATAATTTTACATTTATGAATATTTAAATAATTTTATACTATTATCAACTTTGCTTGCTCATGTTAATGTTTTTCAATAAATTAATATTTTCTTTAAAGTTTTTTTTTTTTATGTGTTTTTATTATAGTTAGGTTAATATCCTACACTTTCTTTATTTGTTGTACTTGAATTTTTGCTTCACTTTGTAATGATTCAGCCTTTATTAGTTATAGTAGAATTTCATTGATAGAGATAAGCAGTCAGTTTTTCCAATAATAAAAATTCAGCTTTTTTCATGATTTTTCTTTGCCATGTAGTGGTCTTTGACATTTCCTGAAGTTCGCTTAACCAATTTAAAGCACCTTTTTTACTGTTAAGATCCACATATAAATCCATATTAAGCTATCTAATATTTATATTTTTAGATTTAACTATTAGTTCAAGTTTAGTATAATTTTTATTTTATAAGTATTATTAAATAGAAGTATTTTTTAAAATAGAGTAGGTAGGTGTAGTGACTTAGTGTAGTAGTCTAGTTGTCACTCTCTTCAAGTGGCAGTTCTAGAGTTCAAATCTCACTGGCGATAATATTTGAAAAATAGGCCTGTGTTCAGTTAATGGCTATGCTTATTAGTTTGATCTACTGTAGAATTAAATCTCTAACTTCAGTTATACTATCTAGTAATGGGAGCTTTGGTGCAATAAATTCAAAGAACTAATATGCTGTAATTTGCAGCAAATAGTACCTCTTTGTTAGTATATCTCCATGATTTGTACTAGGGGTTAATCAAGTATATGTTGTAAATATAACTGTAAAAGACTCAAGTATATCTAAAATGTATACTAATTGGTTAAAACTTTCGAGGCTCTGATTGGTTCTAATTTATAAATAAACTTTCTTCTCGAATTGTAATCTAAGTATACTTTCTATAGACAAATTTTACTAATATGTTTTATTTAATTATAAAAATTAAAATTAATAGCAAAATATAGTTTTTTTTTTCAATTTAAAGCATGTATACAGTATGTTTGAATTTCTTTATTACACTATACTTGTATTTCTAAAAAAAAAAATTTTTTCACTAAATTGGTCTTTAGACCATTTAAAATTTGTTAAAGTTTTTAAAGCCAGGAGTTGAAATAGTTTTCTACTTTCAAATTATTATAATATCTATCAAAATTTGTTTCCAAAATCTGAAATTAGATTATTTTTAAAAGATTGACTAGAGTTTTCATTATTATTATAATTTCTAATTGATTCATTTAATTCTTATTCAATTTACTAGACCCTTTAAAGTTTTTATTTGATTCACTAAAGTCTTCACAGTTTCTATTCAATTCACTAGACCCTTTATAACTCTCATAATTTTCTTCCTTACCAAAAATACAAGACATAGAACTGTTCACTATTGATAAATTATAATTAAAAATTTGTCTGTTTCCAGAATAGGGATGGGGGCACAGGGCTAGAGATGGGCACTATGCGCATGAATGCATGCATGCATGCATGCGTGCATGCGTATGGTACAAGCAATTTTATGATAATATGCCCATACAAGAATAGTTAA
>CAJVPY010002744.1:0-15480 GCA_910591965.1 Dentiscutata erythropus | reverse complement strand
CCTTCACTGTAATACCTAATTGTAATATATTCATATTAATTAATAAAGATTTACAGCGTATAAGCAATTTACAAACAAAAAAAAAAAAAAAAAAAAAAAAAAAATAATTTTTTATATAGTCTAGGAGGGGTCAAGAGCTACTATGTAGGGGTACATAATGTTATTTATGGATGCCACCTTATTGCCAAAACAATCCCATGTTTATGTCCTATTCATCTGTCTAAAAATATAAAGTGTAAACAATGCCAATTTTTTAAAGAAAGTAAGCTAAATTACCTACTTTTTTGTTAAAAATTTTAGTGAGATTAGCAAAATACAAAAGAGAGAAAAAAATACTTGGAACTACTAAAAGAGCACGAGTTTTCTTTTACTAGAATCAACTATACACCCAAGCCTGCATAGTACTAAGTCTTATTAATGAGTAATAAACTAAGCTTGTCAGCAAGTAGTATATGAGAACTACTTCTAAATGACAAGTACTATGTCTGCAGTTAGTAAGTGATAAACTCTAAAGCTATTATCAGATAGTGTATGAGAACTACTTCTAAATAACAGCTGCTAACTTGTGATACCTTTTCCCATATCTTATATAAAAGTTATTGACTTTACTCTAATATACTGTTTTTTTTCCTAGTAAAAAGTTTTTTGAAAATTGTAGTCCAAATAATCATTAGAAAGAGTTGTTATATCTGTAAATAAGATTTTTTTTATTATTAATTACTTCTTTGTTGTAAAATAAAACTAAAGCTAGTCTTTTATATAAATATATATAATATATATATTTTTCTTTTTCTTTACTAGTTTTTTATTTTTTGTTATTAAAACTAACTTTTTTTTTTTTTTAAATACTTTGATAAAATAAATATTAAGCTTTAGTATTATATTATTATTTAAAAATACAAAATAAGACTAGAAGCTAGTTTTTCAAATAAGTATTTACTTTTTTTTTCTTTAACAGTTTTTTTTTTTTTTATACCAGAACTACTTTCTTTTTTTTAATATTTTTTTTATTTAAAATTAAAGAGATTAAAGTTAGAACTAGAGTTAAAGTTAGTATAAAATATTCTCATCAATTTGAATTGGTAATTACTAAAGCATTTTTTTTCAAACTTTGAATTAGAATATCTCAGTAATTATCTATATTTTTTGTTGGTTACACACAGGATTACCCTAGTAAATTTTTCAAAACAGTAAGAGTGCACCTAATTCCAACATTAAATTTTTTTATTAAGGCAGTTTTTGCGGCAGGTTGAATCATATTTACCACTGCTTATATACAGGCTGATTCCAGATTATGCGTATAGCGTTATATAGATAACAACAAGCTTGTAAAGTTATGGCTAATTCTTGATATTTGTAAATCTCTGCCAAAATTTACTGCGTTACAAACTCATGTGATAATTCAGTGCTACGATAACGATAAATAAAGGCATTTATGAATTGTCTGCTTTATACACTTTTTGAACAGTTGAATTTAGTGGGATCCAATGATGTCCGTAAATTCGACGGAAGTTAACCCTGTAAATGATAAGAAGTCGTCACAACTGCTGTTTTTTGACACTTTGACAGCGAATAACCCCTCCAACAGTGACGAATTACCTACAGAGTCAGTAGAGTGTATAAGATTTAGCCAGCGTGTCATATTATCAGAAATTAGGATAGTGCCAAAAAACACATGTCCCTTCAAGGGAAGCCGTAAAGGTGATCATATCGGGTGAGTTTACTAGATTAAAAGCTACATCGAATTTTATTTCGATACTGAGTTATTATTTATATTGATATATTCCTTACGCACTGTAGACAAACTTCTCCCAATAAATTCGATCTCCACCTTCTTATTCACAAGATTCTTACTATCGATTCTGCAAAACCTGAAAAACGCACTCAATTACCTCTGCATCCGTTGACAATTTCTTTTGATGAAAGAAAAGGGTTCTTGAGCTATGATGTTACTTTATTACCAGAGGTATGTATTGCTTATTCTATAAAGTATCCTATTCTGTTCCCCTGTAACACAATTTAACATTATTTATTATAGGCAATTACTCGCTTTATAATTATTCGGGGAAATTACCACGCTGTAACGTTATGCATTTATGGTAGGGTTGTTGAAATGAATAGACCTCAAATCGTAAAAAGTAAAGAATCGATAGGGGCTTCAACATTTATCGAAACACAAAATAATAAAAAGGATCATGGAGATAATTTTATCAACAATGGAACGGACATTTCTCTTGAAAAGCAGAATATGCATGTTTCTGTACCTAGTTCAACGATCGTAAATAATAACAATGGAGAAAGGATAGTTGATAAAGCATCTGATAGTAATAAGACGGTGAATAAAGAGAACGAGGCTATGATAGATGATGCCAGTTTAAATAAGACATCTACAAGTCACAATACCACAATGGATGGTGTTCAAAAGGAGCGGACTATACCATTCGTAGAACCAACTTTATCGGTTAATGAAAAAGCGTCTATCGAGCATCAATTTAGCACACCAATGGATGTTGATACCTTTTATTTGGATGATGGGATAAGAGACGTCTCCGATGCTGAGCGAATAGGAATATTATTAAGAAAAGATCGTTCAGAATCTTTCAGAATTTTAAATCCTCATACTTTGACAAATTGTATGGGACTCGATTTAAAAGTTAATGAGTCAAAAGATTTACTTGTGGTAATATATATTCTACCTAGTATTTGAATGTAAATCTATTAATTGCTAATATAATTCGTTTCTTGATAGTTTCATTCATCACCTGATGAAACAATTTTATCATCCACATTACGTACATTTTCTGAAATCGAATTTAAAAAGGCATGGGATGATTTTGTTGACCGTGTTCAAAATGTCGATTCATTGATTTCTACTTTGTTAAACCCTAACGTAGAAGGAATGGTTGTTACTAATGCATTTGAGCTAGAACGCATTGTGAATTTATTGGTGGAATTATTTCATCAAATATCTGATGTAATCATAGAAGGTTGTCTCTGGGCAAGATTTCAAAGTGTTCGATATGATGGTAAGAAAAGTATATTTCAATGTAACATTCTTATTTCAGAGTTATTGTTAATGGATATTCTTTGTTATCTTGTAGATAAATTGGATATATTAAATAAATCTATTCTACTCGCTCTAGATATTTCAGCAGGAAAGGTGAACCATCGTTGGTTATTTTTGTTCTGATATAAAAAAAAAATAATAATATGATGTCACGCCAGGCGTAATGTTGATTGCTGGCGATTATCCATTCTACCAGTTCTAATTAATGTGCCGCAATCTGACAGTCTTCTGTAAAATTATTTGAAAGTGGCCTTACCTTATTCTGCAAATTATGTAAATGTGGTGAAGACTTCATAAACCTATCATTGGTTAGTATGAAGAAATTATTTACAACTGTATAAATCAATTATAAAAATCTAATTCTACTCTCATACAGGTTCAGTCCAGCCTAAAGCTCATGGTTCCACTTTTAATTGAACCACACGTATCTTCTATTCTACAGACGCGAATACTTCGAGGTTTATTAGAATGCATGGAAGAAACAAGAGTTGTGGAAAGCCTCCTTGGATGGTGTGATAAGAATTACGGTTATGATACATTATATAAAACTTATATCTTACCGATGCTTCAAGTCAAAAGGTTATCATCGCGGGCCTTACATTTACTTCAAGCAATTGTGAAGAAGGTATCTGTGTACGAGGCCTGTACGTTAATTCAACAAATGGCGGACAATGAATTGCGACACGAATCAAGCCGTAGGAAAAATGATATGAAAAATGATGTAACAAGTGACGACATTCAACATGATGCTAACTCTATGCTAGTGGACGAAAATCCACAAGAACAAGATGATGTTGAATTAATAATCGAACAAGTTATCGATTGCCTACAAATAATATCTAAAGCAGCTCTATATCATTTGGCCTTAAATTCGAGCGATGAATTAAATCAGGATTATCCTACTACTTTTTCTTTTAGATATTTAACTTCATGTCGTCTTTTTTCTGCAATTACAATTTTATTATCTTCTCAGCGTATACGAACTTGCTCAAGATTTCACGAGCTAGTAAATTCTCTCGGAAAATTATGCATTATTCTGTTGGGCGCACCTGTCGGAATGCTTTACTTAGCTCAACAATTGCAGCAGTCCCGAGACCAGCTTGGCAACAGCTTAATAACTATTTGGTCCAATCTTTTGTGCCAACAAAACCAAGAGCTAAATTTACAAGACGAAAATGAAGAGCCTTTTACAAACATTCATCCTATATCTAACGAAGGCTGGTCGGATGTAGATGAAATAAGGCGAACTCCAGGTGTCGGTGATATTTGGTGTGGTCTTGGCCAATCCACATCTGGAGGTAATTACGATGAGGATTATGATTATATATGTGATTACAGTGAAGATGAATCGCCAATCAATGATGAGGAAAATTATATTGTAAGGAAAGCAAGACAAATCTTAAAAATGCAAAGTTACGGAGCCATCGGTTCTGAATCAGATTGCCTGGACAAATGCATAATTCCTCCCGATCAATTGGTCATTCTATTAATTAACCAAATACATTCTGTTTCCGTTGTTGAGAGACTGTTGGAAATTGGGCGAAGAGGATTAGGCAATATCATTAATTATCCAATCATAATGGCATTACTATGCGATTTATTTGAAATGACTACTTTTAACGTTGGAAAGCAGGTGCATAAATTATTCAAATTCGCTTATTAGTATCTTAGGATCATTATGATGACTACCCTTGTTGATATTTTCAAATTGATAGGCAGTGGCATCGACGATTATATATCTTGATGCTCTTCCGACCATTTTGTCTCTCGTGAATGTCGCTCCTGTTCAAGACACTACTTTGATTTCCGCTGCAAGCGATGCATTAAATGCATTTGGCCGCATACCTTTGGAGCTATTAGAATTGGCGATTAAATTCTCTCAGGCATTTCCGTTCTTGCTAACTCACCAAATGCATGAATTGCTATTTTCGGTCGCGTCCTCAGAAAGCAACTTGCGTTCCTTGTGGGAACCAATAGCTGTGTTTCACGAGACTGGAACAATTCAAGGAGTCATTGACATCATCAAGCATCAGAAGTATTATCCTGAATGTTTGAGAGATCATCATGTTGTTAATCAAATCTTAGTTGCATTAAAACTTCTTATGTCTTACACATACACTGAAGGTGGTATATTGCAAATTTTGAAGGCCAGAATGGATGACTTTAGTGGATTTGATAATGGTGATACTTTCTTTGTATTTTTGTTAAGACTCTTGAATCATTCTGCAGAGATTCTCTCTGATATGAGTGACTTTGTTGTCTATGCTGACCACCAAACTACTGCTGAACCAGCATTTGCAATGACTAATGATGAACAAACATCAAACAATCAAGAACACATAAAAAGTCAAGAAAATCTAAAAACTAATGGAAACACGACTGAAAATAATAAGAATGACTCCCAAAGCTCAAATTTTGCAACTTCAAGCGTTGTTTTATCATCCGAAGTATTTGAACATCGGAGAGTATTATTAGATTTAGTATGGCATAATTTAATATTGATACGTAGGCTTCTTCGAGTTGTTTACGGTAATCCTAAAAATAGTGCTGCCAAAAGGCATTTCAAAAATATTTATGGAAAAGACGAACTTCCTGATGATCCTTTGCCATCTCAAAAAAAATCTATGATTCAAATATGCATAGAGCCCTTGTTAATGCTTATGTCTGCGTTAGATCATTTAGATGGACGTTTAAACGATCAGCTTGGTGCTGTTTCTTTGCTCGGATGCGATCAACCTTTCAGAAATGGACAATTGGTTCAAATTGCTAGAGTTCGTGGGCTTCTTTTAGGCATGTTTGGGTTATTATCGCAAGTAATCATTGAAGAAAAAGATTCTACATCGATTGATATGATTGGAGTGTTCAAATGTCGTTCGCGATTTTTCTCTGATTTCGCAGGACGTCATATTGTGAAACATTTGTTCAATTTCATTTTTGAAGGGCCTGATAATTTTTTAAGTGGATTGCATATACTTAATGAAATTTTACCGGTTCCTTTACTGAAAAATCAAAAATATCAGCAACAAAGTTCTCAAGATTATGCAGGAATGATGATACCAGATGAAAATCTTAATTTCATAGACGGATACAGCTTATCTGCTAGTTTTAGCGATGTCCAAATGGAGGCTCAGATTCTTAGAGATTATTGGGTCGATCAATTACTTCCATTACGAGACGACATCATGCAGCTGATTAAAAGTCTTGCTCCTGCTAGTTCAAAAATTATACATATTATGCTGAGAGCGGTTATTTGCCAACTTGTTGACTTAGACGTTCATGATAGAGGCATAGGTAGAAGTGTTGTTTCCATAATTGTCAATGAAGTTCGCAAAGTACTTATACAATGCCAATCCACCCTTGAAAAAATCGAAAATCAAAAAGTCAATCTAAATGCTGACGAACTAAAAGAAGACACAGAACGAGCAGATGATACTATTGAGTCATCATCTGAATTAGAAACAAAATTAGCATTATTTGGGCGATGGATGAGTCTTTTGACATCATTAGCAAGTAATCCATCAGGAAAATCAATAATACTTGATTTTGTTACTGATACTGTTGATGATACGTTAAATTGTATTGATAAACAAGGATTACCTGAAGTTTTGCGTGGATTATTGTCCTTATTTTTGGACTTTATAAATACCAATAGCACCGCGAATTTCGTATATGATCTTATTATGGAATTTTTATTTTTAATATGTAATCATTCTATAATAAGTTCTGGGGCTGTTATCCCTGCAATTGATGATCTATCACTTATTATTGACAATTTATTGGATTATGTGAAGATAGGAAGGAATGGCCGGCTTCAGAATCAATCATTGATCATTTTGAAAAAAATAGTAGAAACAGAAATAGGTGTATTAATAGTCTTAACTAAACAAGAATATCGGCAATTTATTGGTAATATGATTACCTGGGTTCCAAATCTTTTAAGATCACCAGATCTCAGAATGCAGGACTTGAATATTGCATATAACTTAGTGGTTTTTATTCTAAAGGTCATCTCGTATATTCCTCGCATCGACGATGAATCCACTGACATTGAAGAAACTAACTCGCTATCAATGTTAA
Source organism: Dentiscutata erythropus (assembly GCA_910591965.1). Lineage (NCBI taxonomy): Eukaryota > Fungi > Glomeromycota > Glomeromycetes > Diversisporales > Gigasporaceae > Dentiscutata > Dentiscutata erythropus. The sequence continues at coordinate 8,336 of CAJVPY010002744.1, read as the reverse complement.
TTGAAGCTCATAAAGATCTCGAAATTCTTAATGCATTTGACAATATCGAACAACATGTTCTCGAGCTTTCATTCGATTCAAATCGTATTGATGAGGACATTATACTTGACAATCATTTATGTCAATCAATTGTTAATGTAATCCGTACATTAAAAGAGCATTTGCATGCCTATGCTCGCATATTAAAACAAAACGACCATTCAATCAACCGAGATGATGTTATAAAAAAATATGACCTGAGAATGCTAGAAGTTGCTAAAACACTTCATAATGACAATGTTTCATCAAACAATGGGATTAATAGAGCAAGTAATTTGGGTGCAATAATTGGTAATCTGATCATCATAATTTATTTATTCGTTTTTTTTATCTTTATTTTATTATAATTATTTTATTTGTTAATTTGTGCAGATGATTATCCAGATATTCCTTTTTACGATGTTGTGGAGGATCCTGAAGGAAAAGACATTGTGGGTGGATTATTTAATGAACCTGATGTAGATATAGATTTTGATGCTTTTTCTAAAGAGATGTTACCTAACTTCCAATTTCATAAAAAAATGAAAATGTCTGAGGATAATACGGCCACAGGCAGGAAACTTTTAAAAACACGCACATTGAGCAAACTAGGTGGCATCGCATACGAGAGCAATGCACGAAGAAATCTTGGAGGAGGTAAAACGTATCAAAAAAATGAATTTCGTAGCATACATAACAACCGAAAAGCGAATACCAGTCGTCCACCTTCGGTGCATGTAGATGATTTTATGTCTGGAAAAATCCCAGCAAACCAGCAACATCCAGACATGATGACCCCAGCATCCACAGCTACGACATCTGCTGCTAATGTAACAACTACAAAAAAAATGAATGTTTCCAAGCGCGGAGGAATCACAACAGCAGTTCCTAGCGCTCAAGTAACTACAAGTAACCGTGGCGGACGCGGACGACGACCCAGTACGAGTTCAACATCGACTTCACGCGGTGCTTCACGCGGTGCAAGTAGCAGTGGTCGAGGTGGAAGTGGCGTTGGAAGAGGAGGGGCCTCAAATGCTGGTATGATTGGTGCGTGGGATATTGGTAGTTCGGCAACTTGGACTGGAGGCCCTCCATCCCTCCCGATGTTGATGGGTCAGCCAATATCAAAATATAATATTGGACGGATAGACGGCCAACGTGATTATACCCGTTATGATAACCAAACCATGCGTACGGGTTATTACGATAATCAATATTATGGCATTCCATCGCCAATGACACCTTATGATCGCCCACCTGTACCACAATCTGCACCAGGAATAGGTCCTAGAATCAAAGGAGGAAGCGAAAACAGAGGACGAACGATTGCACAAGAATGGCCTCCACGTTCTGTTACCTCTCAACCAGCACGACGGCCTGAGCGTCCGTTTGGTAGAAGATGAATGATATAATTATTGAATCACATATTCTATAGGCTATAATCTACTTTCTTTTGTATCAGACATTTATTTATGTAATATCCAGTAGTTATTTTATCAGGAATGGGTCAAACCTTTTGTATTAAAAATTTGAGATGTTTATCATGTGATTTATTAGAAATCTTATACTGTAGTTTAATAGGTTTATATACTATGATTTATTTTAGGTTTTTACTATATATATATAGTTGTACTGAAAACGTAAACGTAATTACAGTAAACACATGATGATTCACATGATGATTTCTAATCTCCAATCAGTCTATCGTAGCATTATTCAATATTGTTAGTCATTACTACGATTTTAGTTGCTTATTGAAAAAGTGGCACGACACACACAATAAAACTCCGACAATCTTTTTTTGCTAGATTTTCGAAGTTAAACTTACAGATATTTATGTCAACATCATCAACGTCTTCATAAAAAAAAAAAAAAAAAAACTGCTTGATTTTTCGATTTGACGAAAAGGTCTATATTAGAATCGGCCAATAGAATTGGGCCAAAATACCTATTAATACCTAAATCCTACTGGCATTGTCAAACTCACAGACCATATCTATAAATAGGGTAACAGATCAAATACTATCGTATTCCCAAAGAAAAAAAAAATTGCTAGTTTTTTTTTACATTGGTGGCTCTTGTGAATTCTAAACATCACGTTTAATAGCGACAATACCATATAAATGTCGGATATAAACGTACAGAATCTTTCTAATAAACAAAATGTTTTAAACGAGTCAACAGAAGTTGACACTACAAATAATAATGACACCACTTTATGTGTTTCGCCGTATCCTTCATTAATAAATGATGCGTCCACGTCTTTTAACCTATCATCGGTTGAGAATCGGACAGATTTTAGTGAGCAACCTTTTAACCAAGAAGAGCTTAATAACAACATAACGAAAGAACAGCTAACGTCTCAGAGTTTTACTCAAATAATTGAAGAGAATGTTATATCTCATGATCAAAACGAAGAGCAACTTAATAAAGGCTCTCAAGAGGATGTCGATAAATTAACTAACTACAAACAGGAATCAACATGTCTTGATTCTGCCCAAGAAGAAATAGTTACTGTACTCGGTGAAGGAGTAGTTAATACTCCACCGAGTTCGTGTATGATAGAGATAGAAAATCAGCCAAAAATGCCTTTATCCGTCTCTGATAATAATACTATACAGACCCAAGTTTCGCTTGAACAATCTGTCGAACCAGACTGTCAATCCCCAACGCCAGAGTTATCCAATATTCCACAACTATCCCTTGAGCAATCATTACCTAAAACTGGATTAACTAATCAATGTGAAATTAACAATATGGATACAGATGAGATTCTCGTTGCCCCAATTGATCAAGATTCAATTGATAAATCTTTTCACACAAAAACAACAGATCCTTCTGACGTCCCAAACAATGTTGCTACTACAAGTGATACGTTACATTGCGAATTTGGCCCAGGTTCAAATCCTAATACTACCGAAAACACATCTTCATGGAATAATTCTGTTAATAATTCTACGGAATATAATTATGGCAAAGAACCTCGTAGATGGCGAGGCCGTCGTTCCCCAAGTTCTCAAGCTGACAATGAGAAATCTGACCATAAAGTTCCATTTAGTCTGCCTAAATTAACTGACGCAGAATTTCAGGCCTTGCCATCTGGATCACGTTTATTTTTAGGAAATTTGTCCACACATTCAACTTCAAAAAAAGAACTTTATGACATTTTTTCTCCTCACGGGGAAATCTTGCAAATCTCTATAAAAAATAGTTTTGGTTTTGTTCAGTATAATAATCCAGAAAGTGTTAAAAAAGCTATTGAGAAGGAAAACGGTAGAGTTTTGCATGGATTGAAGTTAGGCAAGTATTTTGTTCGGTACTTAGAAACGCAATGGCTAGCCTTATAATTTACTTGTACATGAATGATTGATTAGGTTTGGAAATTTCTCATGGTAAGCCGTGGCATCATTTATCACCAAATGAAGATGGGTCCAAACCCTCATTTGCCAACCGGCAAGAAAAACATTGGAATCAAAGAGGATGTAAGGAAGATTGGTACCAGAACGACCGTGATTATCCTCCAGGGCGAGGACATCAAGGCCAATCTTATCCAGATCGCCGATATGATGATTACGATCGTCGGAATCCTGATTATAAATTTGACCGCCGTGCTTCATATGATTCAAGAGGTGGTTATGAATATTCTGATCAGAGAGATTATCGTTCTCCACAAGAATATCGTGGTGACTATAAAGATGAACACGAATATCGACCTCGTGACGAGAGAGGATATCGTCGTAGTTCATATCGTGATGAACATCGTGATGAAAGATATGCGCAACGTTCAAAGCCCTATAGAATTCCTTCCAGGGATTATATGGAGCGAAGACAAAGTCGTGACCATCCTTATCGGTCTCAATCTCATGATGAACCGGATGATGAGTTTCCTTTACCTCGGCGCCAAGGAAGTGATGTTCCTGAATGTCAAATAATCGTACTCGAAGAAGTGGAACGGTGTGTCTTTTGTCTATAACTAATTCAATACGACGCGGTTTTTTTTCAATGGCCGTCACCAGAAGAACTTCAATTAAAATGTACTATCCCATTTTTATCAAATAGTAATTTTCTTTGGCAAGTAGAAAGTTCTTTCCGCGACGCAAATATCACTGTTCATACCCTTCATTTATCTCGAAAACTTCATATTCAAGCTGTTATTCGCCAAATGATTGTTGAAGGTGTTCACGCGGTTGTTTTCATGGAACGTCACAATGCAATAAACGGTCGAGTAAATATGCAAATATTCGATCAATCTCGAGTAAGAGATAATGTAAAATATGATGGTCAGTATTCATAAAAGATTTTATTGCAATGTTTTCTGCAATGATTATGCTAAATATATATCAAACTATTTTATATCTTTAAGAATACAATAATATCAAAGTTGATGAAGCAGTTAACCTTTTATTGAGAACTCGTATCCTGCAACGGCAAGGCGATCTTAGACCACCAGATAACCTATTGCTTAGTGGTCAACCAAATTTATCACAATCACAACAAGGACAGCCAGGTCCAGCTGGTCTTCACCCAATATCTTTAAGCAACGTTAATTTTGCTGCACTTGCAAATCTCCTTGGGACTCTTCAGCAACAACAACCACCCACTAATCCTAACCAGGGAATTCAACCAATGCCGATGATTCCACTAGGAGGTATTCAACCTTCTCAGCCAGGTTTGTTGAACCAACAACAGCCTCAAAATATCGATGTTCAACAGTTACTTAGACAGCTTGCACCCCAAAACACCGGGATTCCAAACCAACCTCCTTTTATGCCTGTGCCTCCACATATGGCACCTAATCTTGGCCCACCACCTTCACCTTATAATGCCCCAATGGTGGGCCAACCTCCCAATATCGTTCCTCCTAACCCCATTACACCTAATGGGTTGTCCCTATCTCAGCATCAATCTCAACATATTAATCCCAATGTACCGCAATTTTCAACTACAATTTCTACTGCTTCTAATGTGACAGACTTAATGGCACAGTTCAAGCAATATAGCAATCAGCGCTAGATAGAATAGGTATTAGTTATTTCATATGACTCCAATTATTTCCAACATTCAATGGTTTACTATATTTGCACGTCTATTATCTGTTTCACGATATCTTTTACATTGAGAAAACGCATCTTTTTATAGATTATATGGATACTTCGAAGGATTGTCGACGTTCGAGTTATATTTAAAAGCAATTGTTTCCATCGGTTTTCTGTCCTTTTACATATCCTTTTGCTACCTACAATCCGTATAAGGAAATTATATATCGTTTTTTCTTTGCCCCTCAATATTAAATAAAATGTACAGTCAATAATGTCTCCAAATGAGTCGCTCGTTATCATGCTTACTCGGGTCAAGATCCAAAGAGTCTATACGTGCTTTCAATGCTGACTAATTATTATTAATAAATGTTTAGTATCAATTTGCTTATACAAGATACTGCATATTTTTTTCGCTTGGACGTTTTAATGAAGATGGCTCATTGTCATAACGTTTCGGTTATTAATGAAATTTTGTATACATTGTAAATATTTATGAAAAATTATATTATTTTTTTTTTGTGTACATAATAAATTCAAATATACTGTAATATTAAGTTTATTCTTTATAAAATATATGAGCATTATTGAGTTATGTCTGCATGCCAAATTTTACAAACCAATTTGATATACTATATATATACAGTATATTAATTTAATAATGTTAAAAAATATAATATAGTATATATACTGCATATGTAAAAAATTGCTAGTTTTATTTTACTAAAAACAAAAAATTTATATATAGTCAACTCCTTCTAAATGCACGTCCTCTAAGTGCAAGCTCTCTTTAAATGCAATAAAAAGACTTGGCCCAAGTTGAAACTTATAAAATAAATGCAAGATTTTTTTCTGTAAATGCAAGATTTTTTTTTAGCTAGCATATATAAAATTATTTTCTCTAATTGCAAGATATTTTATTAACCAATTAAACTGACTTATTTAATTAAAGTTTTTTTTCTAAGTGCCAACTTATAAACTTGCATTTAGAAAGAATTAATATATATTAATTTAGTTCTTTTTAATTGCAAGCTCTTTCCAAATACAAGATACAGTATTTTGCTGGCCCATTGACTTGCACTTAGAGAGAGTTGGCTATATAAATATTTTAATTAGTTAAAATATTGTATAACATTTATAGTATAATATTAATTATATTAGTAAGTTAATTTAAAAAAAATAAAAATTAGTATAAATTTACATATAATATATATACAGTATATATTGCTAAAAATATTTGGTTTATTTTTTTTATTTTTTTTTTAAGAATTATTTTATTTAAAGTTTGAAACTAGTTTTATTTTTTTTATGTTAAACCCAGTTTTAATTAGATTTAACTTATAAAAAATAAAACCAATTCCAAACTCTACTTTATTTACTAATTTTTTAAATAATCTTGTCTTTATTTATTTAAACTACTATTTGACTATTATACATAAGTAAATTGTTTTTATAGCATATTGTTCTAATCTAATAAAGACTCACCAACTCTATGTAACTCACCAAAACAACAATTTATTTCTTTTAGAATTTTTTAACTTTTTAAAGATTTTGTACTATATAGATACTCTCTTGGCTATTGTTTACCATATTAAGCTTGCTTTAATTTTGGCTAGTGAAGACTATGCTAGTTTGTTACCTTATAAAACCTATTCTTTTACTATGTTCTTTTTTTAACCACTTTAAGCTTTTCTTTCTTGGAAGTATATCTTTACTTTTTGCTTTTTTTTTAATTTGTTTGTCTGTAGATCTCTGTTTTCTTTGTTAAGCCTATCACTTTTTTCTTTTCTTTATTTCTTTTTTTTTTTTCTCTTCATTTCTTTTGCTATCATTTTTTTCTTTTTTTATTTAGCTACTATTTTGTATTGGAAGCTCTATATGTACTTGTAGAACTGCTGCTTGAAATTATCAATAAAGTTATACAAATACTTTAAGATCTTTCTTGCTTTTTCTAAAATAAAGCTAATTTTTTCTATTTTTTAATTCATCACCAAGCTTTGTATTAGCTCTTTTCTAGTTATAATTCTTTCTTTTATATTTTTCTCATATATCACTTTCTTTATTTCTAAGCATCAGCTATTCTGAGCTTTACTTTTTTTTTTTACTTTGTTTATAATTAAAATATTTCTTTCTTTTTTTAAAATATCTTAAAGCTGCTAATACTAGATATATTTAGCTAGATAGTCTTGTGTTTCAGTTTCTTGATAGCTTATTTTGCATATGTCATTTATATAAATGTCATATACTATACTTTATTCTAAAGATCCATTCTTTGTGTGTTTTGGCACTTCTATATATTCTTCTTTTAACTTTATCTATATTTTTCTATACTTCTTTCCAGGCTATTGCATTATTGTCATCTTTAGTTTTAAACTATTTATTAATACTTTTAAGGCTTTTTTACTCCATGTTAATGCTAACTTCTATCAATTGTGTAATAAAGTTTCTTGTTGTATTATTTACCTAGATTTTTTACTATTTTAGTTCAGATATTGTATGTTTGTTTCAAGGCTATATAGGTGATAAGAGTATTGCATTTTGGATACCTTCTTTCACCAGTTTGTTAGCTTTTTTATTACCTTGCACTTCACTATATACTTTGACTTTGTTAAGCTAAATTTTTATCTCTTTTAGCTTAATTGTTCTCTGGATTTGTTTTAGCAAACAAAGATTTTTTCTCTTAACTATATCATCTGGCTTGTTCTGGTTCTGACTTACTTGAATTGTTTAGATTGTAGCTACACTATCGTATAAATATTTACTATAGCCTTTCTTGGTACTGCTAAAATTGCAAACCAGATTGCTTCAAGCTTAGCTTTGATTGCTGATATCCAGTCTTTTAAACAGTGATAGCATGTAATACAGATTTTCATATTTAGACTGCAGATTATTTCCAATCTGGCTCTGAAATCTATTAAAATTTAAAATTTTTTAAATCTTAAAGTAAAGATTTTTTAATAACTACTTGATTAAATTTGTTAAAATTTTTTTTTTATTGAATTCTACAAATCTGTTAAATTCAAATAAAAAACATTTTATGAGATTGATCTTTAGCATAACTAGGCAATATAGAATTATTATAAGATTATAATATAAATAAATAACTATTTAATCTAATTTGGAAATAGTTAGAGTTAGGGTGAGCTTATATGGTGCAGAAAATCTATACTCAATAGTTACACAAAGTGTTTCAATTTTTTAAATAGTTATAACTTTTTATCTAAGGGGTTTTAAAAAAATCTGACTAGTAACTTTATAGAGCTATATCAGCTCTACATATGT
>CAJVPY010002743.1:0-15481 GCA_910591965.1 Dentiscutata erythropus | reverse complement strand
ATATAATCCTTATTTTCAAATATTATCATGTTAAATTTTATTTAAATATTTTAAATAATTAAAAAAGTAGATCAGAGCCATATTTATAGTAATTATGCAGGCAAATTTGCTTGCAAATCTCTACCAATTAAGGGATAGTAGATATATCTATTAGCTAAGTATTAAAAGGTAAAAAAAATCATTAAGGAAGTAGATAAAGTGATGAATCGAATAATATTAATTATGGTATATCACTATATCTACTCTCTTCATAATATCACCTTTATTTAATAGTATGAAATACAGTATTTGTTTTAATGAATTATATATATGTCTATAAAAATCATTTCCTTTTTCAATTTTAACAATAACAAGATTAGCAATTTTTTTAAATATTATGTTTTGAGTATTTATATTTATTTTTACTAATAGATATATTTGGTAGGCAATATTTGCTACTCTATTAGCATCAGAATTGGCTATCACCTCTTGAATTTTATCTGCAATAAAGTTACTAACCTTAAGAAAATCGATTTCAATGCATATTTCATTATTATATTCTATTTCTTGGCTAATAGCTTCAAATTAATTAATTGGTAAAAGTTTTTTTTTTGATTATAATTTTTTTGTATTTAATGCATGTTTTGTGTTGAGTACCCTTTTAAATAAATTGGCTATCCTGACATTTAAGTTTATATTTATTGTACTTTTTTATTTTAAGCTAAGTTTATAAGTATTGAAACTTAATATAATATTAATCTTGGCTTTTAAACAAATTTTGCATAGCAAAGTTGCTTATATTTATACAAATAGATATCTTATTAAATATTATATTTTTTATTTATAATATAATAAGAATCTAAATAAAAAGTCTCTAATTTTCAAAATAAAGTATTCAAACTTAGAGAACTAATATTTATTATGTAAATATAGTCTCTCATTTAACAATTGCAAAATCCTGATATAATCAATTTTATTAATTATATTTTTTGATTATATTAGAATTTGTAATTGTCAAATGAAAGAGACTAGATTTATATAATAAGTATTAATTCTCTTATACAATTCAAGAATTTTTATTATTTAACAATAAAAACTTTTAAAAATTGTATAAAACTATTAGAGCACTGACAGAAAAGAGCCTCTCCCAGATGGTTTTCTTGATAACTCTCCAGAACAATAACAAGATCTAAAATAATTGATTATATATGTTAATTATTTTAGAACTTGTTATTGCTCTAGGTTATCGAAAAGAGGACTATATTGAGCTTTTTTTTTTTAGTATCTATTAGGAACCTTTATCTTTTAATTTAATTGTGCAGCCAATTATAAATTAAGGCATGTCCTTTCTCAAATATCTGAAGTAAAGTGAAAGAATATTAATATTTGGGTATACAATTAGCAACAACAATTTAAATATAATTTGAGAATTAAAGATCTAATTACTTTGGAACTATTTATTTAATTTATTTCATAATTTTTAAATATTTATTTGTTTTATCATACACTCTTTTTGACAATTACTTAAACCAAAAATTTCCACTAACTGAAAAACAAATTTTTGTTGGAGAGTCGTGGTTGATGTAGTGGTTTGTCTAGAGGTCAACATTTACTCTGTGGGACTCCTCTAAAAGATGTTTGGCATGCAAGCCAGGAGCGTTATTATACAAGTTAACTAGCAAGATAACAATAAACCCGAAGGTGGCGCCCTTGTATATAAAATCTTGGTAAAATGTAGACAAAGCCCAACTTCGTCGACAAAACTACTCGACTGTTAACAAAAAAATACAGGGGATACAACAAAATTTTAGTTTTTCCAAGCTGCACTCTTTTACTTGGATAAGTAGTTTCTCTTTTTACTCACTTTTGCTTTTCTATCAGTTTTCCAAATTTTTTTTTGAAAAAGTAAAGGATTTGGCTTACCCCCTCCAAAAGATCGACATTGTTTACTTTCTAAATTTAAACAACCTAATAAATTGCAACTACATGTTTTACAAATACAGCGCATTAGAATCGGGCTCCTGGCATGAAATCCCTAATAATAGCAGCAGGTAGCTTGAGATATGGGTCTATAGATAGCAGCAGCACCTGACTTGAGATATGAATTAAGACAGACACAATGTAGTTATTCAGAGTTAATCGGAAGGTTGGAAAGAAAAATCAAACATTAAAGTAAAGCTTTATAACAAAGATATACAAATATTGCATTTGTTATATAATTTTTATACTCATCTAGCACAAGTTATAATAGTGTATTTTCTTTTTCTTTTTCTTTCTTTGGGTGCATTTATCAGAACTATCCTATTCTTTTTTTTTGCTTTTTTCTGTTTTTCTCTTTCTTTTTCTAGATATAGTTTTTTTCTTTTGTAAATATGGCATATATTTTTTTTTCTTATAGAAAAGTAAGAGATTAACTATTCTGTCTAGATTTTGGTAGAAAAAGTTTTAAAGAAGAAATAGATAGTCTTGATAGGCCAGTAAAAACCTTTTAGTAAAGTTTTATTTTTCTTCAAGTGCAGAAGTGAATATTACGGAGAAGAATTCTGCCTATAGCAGATCGCATATGGGTAATTTGGACTTCGGTCACAAAGAGCCAGGTGAGCTAATACTTGTAATTTAGACATCATAAAAACTTGACTTTTAGAGACTCATTCTTTGAAAATTTGTAATATTACTCAGTATGATATTTTCAAGTTTAATAAAGTAGAGGCAAGATTGCTGAATTATAAAAAAAAAAAAAATTTGTTTTATTAAATATGCTATTCTTTTAATTTTTTTTGACACTATTTTACTTTAAACATGAGAGCATAATTATGATCTAGGCTGCATTTGAATACATTAGAATAGATATGACAAAATATAAATAATCTAAACAGAAGCAAAGCACAAATATAATAAGATAAAGTTGGTTTATTCAATGTATTTGCTTTGAATTCAATAAATCTGAATCTAAATATTGGCCAAGAGCTAGAAATAATTGTTGGCAATTGCACAATATATAAAAAATAATATTTGGGTTATAGAATTTTGCAAATTATTAAAAAGTTACAATCGAATTTTTTATATATACTATTAGTAAAGTATTTATATTAGATGTTGAATATAAATAACAATAAAGACTATGAATATAGGTTAATAGTTTGTGATAATAAGAGAATATTAACAATACATTTTTAAAAATAAAATAACAATACATTAAAAATAACAATATATTTTATTTATTATTAAAGTATACAATTTATTTTTATTAAATAAAATTGACAATATTACATAGTAGTATTAAATAAAAATTTTATATAAAACTATACCAAAATAGATTTCTTGATTCATAATAGAATTTTGAAAGTGGTCTAGCAAATCAGGCATAATCTGATTAATTGTAGTATAAAAAGTTAAATTTTATAGACTAATATGAGTATTTATTTTTTGAAGTGAAAGATATATTAGTATGTACTTAAATACTTTATTAACTATTGTAATATAATAGACTTTGGTGGTAGTAAACTATATTACTTGACTTAGTGTCAAAAGGGTAAGAAATATGAATAACATAAAATAAACACTAAAAGGAACTAAGATAAAACTAAAAGAGCTAAAACTAAAATAAAGTAAAAAATATATCAAGTGTGTATATATAAACTAATAGAAATAACTAAAGAAAATATAAAGAAACTAAAAATAAAAGGACAATAAAAGACAATAATTCCATTATAAAAAAAGATAACAAAATATAAAATGTGTATAAATTAAGTATTTCACAAGATAATATTAGTTTATTAAATAAAAAGAAGAAAGTACAAGAGACCAAGTCTACCCAAGCCTTAAGTAAAAAAGCTAAGTTTATATATCTTTTACAATCTTAAATAATTACTAATTATAGTTTGTATTATTGTACTATTGTATCAAAGAGACTTGTTAAAGAGACTTGTCAAAGATACTAGTCAATAAGACTAATCAAAGAGACTAACTAACAAAACAGACTAGCCAAAGAGACTAGCCAAAGAGACTAGCCAACGAGACTTAATTACTTATTAACTATTGGTTTAAATAGAAAGCTATAAAAACTATACTAATAAAACTAATATTAAGGATTCTATTGGTTAAATAATATTTGTACTATACTTAGTAATTACACGTAGATAAGTAATAAAATTTTAAAGTACTAATATAATACTAATATAACACTACTAGTTGTAAACCCGTACAATAATATATAGGAATAAATTTATAAAATTTTTAAATATAATTTTAAAATAAGAGTTAATAAATTTGTAACCACAGTTACTGTAATCACATCCAATAAAGCCAATCAAATTTTAAGATCAGGTGTAACGTGAAATCAAAACAAAAATTGATTTTTTAAAAAATCATTAATAACTCGAAATTTTGACTATAAAACAATCTTTTATAGTCTAACAAAAAAAATTTCTTGCTAAATTTTGGTATAAACTGTGCTTTTTCTATTTTTAGCCTCACCCTAATTCTAACTTTAATTGCAAAGTTTTATTTATAAAAAAACTTATTTTGATAATTATGTTATACCTAACTTAATTATGGTTACAGTAATCTACAGTTACAAATCAATTAATTCTTAAAATAAAATAAATATAACTTTTATAATTATTAAGCTATAAACCCGTACGATGTATAGAAAAGATTTAATATAAAATAAAATAAAAATTTAAATCTAAAGCAATTAATTTAAATAATTTTATCTCTAATATAGATTATAATTTAGTTTTGCTTAATTTTAATTTAATTTATTAAAATCAAAAATTTATAGTTTTTTAAATATTTTAGAATCTAGTAATTAGAATTAAATAAACTTTTTTTTATTGGATGTGCTTCACTGAGAGCTTTTATTTTAAAAAAAATCCATTCAGATTGGACTGCTAGTTGTCAAGATAATTACAAAAAACTACTTTTTGTATATTTTGATCTCAAAGTAGATTACATTAAACTCAAAGTAGGTTCAATTATAGTTTCTTTAAGTTTATGCGAGAAGTTATTAAATAAAGATATCTTCAAGCTCTAAATAAAGTTATAGAGAGGATAATTCTGAGTCAAATGGTGGTTAGATTATCAAAATTGGGCCAGTAGTTATTGAAATATGGAGGATTAAAGATCTAAATATAACGATTAACAAAATCAACTTTGTGTAACAATGACTTTGCCGATCCTTATATTCGCGCCTTTAACCCAAGATATCTCAAGAACCACTGGGCCGATTTTGATGATCTAACCACTATTTGACTCAGAATTATCTCCTCTACAACTTTATTTAAGCCTTGAAGTAGGGTTGTATAATTTACCGTAAGTTATTTTTAAAATATAAGTTACATGTAAGGTAAGTTATATAATGTAAGATAAAAAAAAAAAATCGCGAAAAAATTGTATCATTTATCAATTTAATATGCCTCATAATAAAGGAACTTTTTGGGACGGATTTGAAAAAATAATAAATAAAAAGGACAAGAACAGATGAAATGTAAAACTTGTAATAAATTATAGGTCAAAAATGAAACACGAATGCAAGAATATTACAACTATTGCAAATTAAAAAATTCTGGCAATAGTAATATATCAAGTTTTACATCAAGTTTTGTACATAATGACGACAATAATACAAGAACTATTAATTATAAACAACAAACAAAAATGAGAAATTTATTATACAAGTTTACAAATGCGGATCAAAAAGAACTAGAAAGTTTGTTAGCACATGGGTTTTATTCTGCTGGTATTTCATTTAATATTTTAGAAAATGATGATATAAAAGCTTTTTTTTTAAAGGCATTACCATACTTTAAATTGCCTACACGTTATTTTCTTTCAAACTCTCTTCTTACTAAAGAGTATTCTGGTTTAAACACTGTTATTAATTACTTACTTAATGAAACACAATTTTTGTGTCTTGTAACGGATGGTTGGTCAAATATTCGTAAAGATTCTATCATTAATTTTATGATTACAACTCCCAAACCACTTTTTTACAAATCAGTATATACAAAAGAAGATCAACATACTGCACAAAATATTGCAGAAGGAATAGACAAAGTTATACAAGAGCTTGGTGTCGACAAGTTTGTGGCTGTTATTACTGATAATGCATCTAATATGAAAGCTGCTTGGCGTATCCTTAAAAATAAATACTCAACAAAAGTATTTTTAGGATGTTGGGCACATAGAATTAATCTTTGGATCAAAGACATTCTAAAATTAGATTGGCCAAAAAACATATTAGAAACTAGCAAAGAAATTATTAATTATTTTAGAAATCATAATATACCACTAGCTGCACTTCGTCGTCTTCAAATAGAAAAATATGGACATATAATTTCTTTAGTACAAATAGTAGATACACGTTGGGGATCTGCATTTTATTGCATGGATCATTTGTTACAAACAAAAAATGCAATTTGTTTATTATTAATAGAAGAAAGTATAGGAATTAGTCCTAATATCAAAATTCATTTAATGAATGATCTTTTTTGGCAAAATTTTAAGCATCTTCATAACTTTTTAGAACCTTTTGTCAAATTTATTCACGAATTAGAAGGAGACGTGCCACTTTTATCTGCAGCTTTTCTTAAGTTACGTCAACTAGAAACAACAATATGTAATAATGATTATGTTTCAACTACAGTAATCACAGAAAGTATAAGATTAGTAGAGCAATGTTGGAATGATTTTTTATACAATCCAGCAACAATGACTGCATATAAATTAGATCCACGATATTGCGGAGAAATTTTAGATCCAAACAAATAGGATGCGCCAATTGAAAGAGAGCTTATACGTCTTGCTGGACCAGAAAATAAAGACCAAGTTTTAGAAGAACTTTCAGAATATGTAGGAAAAACTGGTGGATTTTCAGCTAATTATTTATGGGGTTCAATAAAAGAAAAACCATATAATTAGTGGAATTTGGTTAAGTAGTATAGCATTAAAATTGCTTTCAATACTAGCAACATCGGCTTCCTCTGAACGAAACTGGTCATCATTTAATTTTGTCCACTCAAAATTACGTAATCGCTTACATAATCCACGTGTAGAAAAAATAGTATATATTTACTGGAATCTTCAAATTTTACATTCTTTAAAGTGGTCACTTTCAGTTAAAGAATTAAGAAATAGTAGCAATTTAATTGAAGACAACGTAGTTAATTTAAAATTAAATGAAACCAACTCAGTTGAGGAAAATAATATAGATGATTCTTTATCTGATAGTCCGTTATATATAGATAGTATGGATTATGCCGACGAAATTGACGATGTAAGTATTGACAATATGAGCGATATATATAATATGGATAATATAGATAGTATAAATGATATAAGCAATGATGAGAAATAGAAAAGCATTAATGAAATATATATTGGGTAAGATATTCATATATTATCACAATTTGCATGAACGGGTAATTTTGATGAAATGTTTGCACTTAAACTTATTAATTGCTATTATGAAATTAGAGTTACTATAAGGAATTCGGTTATTATCAAAGGTCCTCAAGATGGGAAAAGTTAATTGAACATATGTTGTTATGGAAATGTAATTGGAGTCGAAGCAAGATAAAATTTAAAACGTTTATACATTATCAAAAATCTGCTAAATAATTTTATAAGGCATTCGTCATTATCAAAACTTTGCAAAGTTAGAAACACAATAGAACATATAATTTGGAATATAAAATGAATGTAAACATTGAGGTAATAATGAAGTAAATCTTTATATATGTATTTAAATTAAAATTTTTTATTCTTCTATTCAGTTCAGTTAATTTATTCAGTTAACTAATATCTTAAACAGATATCACAGATTATTTAGATGGAAAGCATTAATGGTTTACTCATACATAGTTGGATACTGTTATCAAAGTAGAACTGGTGTTGAAAAGGACAAATATATGGTGTTCATTCATTACAAAAAATAAGCTGAAATGGAAGGTTCTAGTGCAAAATTGTTTTTAAAAATTTTTTTTACAACTGCAATATTTCAAAATAGCTCTTATCTACGTCTAATCCTAGTTCATTGATGCATAGACAAATAAAGATTATAGCTCTTACATAATAAACGTATCTTACTGTAAAAAAGTTTTGTAATGCCTAATTCGCTATACTTTATAAAAAAAAAAGTAGATTTTTCGATTTATATGTTAATGCTGGCAGGATCACATGCATTATCTGGCTGGCTTTAGTATCTTATATTTGTAACTTACAAGTGGCATGTAACTTATGATGTAAGTTACATTGTCGGGTAAGTTAACACAACCCTATCTTGAAGATATCTTTACTTAATAACTTGTATAAATTTAAAGAATTTATTGACAAATAAAAATAACAGATTTAATGTTACACAATTTAATAAAATTATTTATATTAGTAGTCTAAATATTATCATTACACACAAATATTTTTAGTATATAGTTATAGATATAGATATAGATTACTATAAAAAATTCACTTACAGAACTTTCTTGCTATTGCAGTATATGGTTAAGACTGAATTAATTTGTATTGAAATTTATGATTTCTATTATGAATTGTTGTAAAAAATTTTTTTCACACCATGGTGCATTACCAAATGTAACTATTCCCATAACAGTCAATCAAGATGTTATACCTAATTTTTATTATATAATTTTCATAAATTACACAAATCGACAAAATCATGTTTTTAAATTTTTTTCCTAAGTCTTAACATTTTTTAGACAAATAAGTTTCCAGGGCTTCAATGAATTTAATAGCATAAATAATATGAAAAATTTACTTCACTTGGTAATGTGCAACCTCTTCAAAGATGGGCAATTATTTTGCCTTCTCTTGCATGATTCTTTTGGAGTTTTCAAGATCTTGATGTAAAAAATAGCTCATTAGATATGCACAAGCAAGAATTTTCAGCAAAATGCATCTTTGAATGAGTGGTATATTATAAAAGTTTGAAGAAAATCAAGAAAAACTATTTTATATTATTTAGATTCAAATTTTGTTAATTAGATCTTTATCTTTTTTCAGCACAAAAATATAATGCACTTATAGTAAATACCTTCAAGAAAAGTTATTTTGTTTATTAAATGTTTTTAGTTTATAAACTTTATATATAAATTTTATAGTTTTTAAGATTTTTTTGATTTTTTATTTTAGCTATAATATAATTCTATATTCGTTTTAGCATTATATATTCACTCATACAGTAAAGTGTATTATATATATCAATGCTTGGATTTAGAAAATAGATTAGACAGAGCTAAGCTACAGTATAAGTTTTGGCTTGTTTAACTTTTATATTATATAATTTTTAAAGTTTTATGTAGGAATTTTAGGAATTTTATTTATTAAATATTAGAATAATAAATTTTTTTATTTTTTTTAGGACTGTGTGATGTAAACCATTGATAAAGGAGATTGAATTTAGAAGGTGGGGTGTGGATTTAAACATAATGAAGAGTAAAATTTTCATGATGCTGAGTTGGGATGTTCAGTAAAGTGTAGCTAGGTTATTAAGTGATTGTATAATGGTGAAGAATAGATAATTCAATTTAAGATTAAAAAGTGGGTTAAAATGGGCCACCACCTATTTGCAATTATGATGTAGGTAAATTTTTATGTTTAGGCGTGTTATAAATTAATAATAATAAATTAATTTTATTTAATTTAAAAAAATAAATAAAAAAACTTCAAATGCTCATAAATACAATTAACCTTTATTTCTTATAAGCATAATTATTAAATAAATTCCAAATTATTAATTAAAAAACACATTTGACTGTTATAGTTTTAACTTATAACTCATAAGCGACAAAAAGTATTCAGTGAAGTGATATTGGTAGATTTGATATATTCTATGATTTTATTTGGCTAAGCCCCAATTTTATGATCTCTTGCTTTCTTTTATAAACATATACTATTTGATCAGTCTAATGTAATTTATAAACATTATTTGATTAAGGCTAAAACACTATAAGTATGCATTCTACAAGTGTACTTTTTCTTGATAACACACCCTATGAAGGGTTAAATGTAAATTAACAGGCATATAAGATTTGTACATTAATATAAAATAACCTGAACAAAAGATTACTCACGATTATAACCTTCTTTCCAATATAAACTAAAGATAGGTATAGTCTTTAACGTTAATATTCTTGTAAGTTTAACTTTTTAACTGGTTTAAAGCTTTCGACTTAGTGCAGAAATAAAAGCTTACCAGTAACTTAGTTCGTTATTAGAACTTTACCTACTATAGATTATGAAACAAAATGCCATCTTTAAGTACAAGATTCTTTTGAAGTTTATTATTTTTCTCACTTTAAACATAAAAAAAAATAAAGTACTTATTTTGCCGAATCATTTCGCATTGTTCAGAATACAGTTTCCTTTTAGGAACCCCTGCAAATAGTGATTGAAGATGGCCAACCGTTGCAATTTACTATGAAAATCGAAATCTTATATGAGCGTCGATCACTCGAATTTCATCTCGATCGACTCATAATATATCAATGTGCGTAATTCTTTTGTACTAGTAGCTTCACACAATTACAGCATGCTGTATTTTTGACGTACTGTAATTTTTACGTACTGTATTCTTACACCAGCATGACTTGAATTGCGTATAGACACATGATACTGTGTCGATATTATTGCTATAATTACAGCAAAAAAGAATTTTGCAAAAATCAACATAGCGAACATCATAAAAGTTGAACAGAAACCCTCCCTCTACATTTCATGTTACACATTCAACGTGATCGTAGTGGTATTATTCTTTTAAAATAAAAATTATATTTAACTTGAGCCAATGGTTAAATCCGAAAAATAAATATTGGACAAATTAATGTGGATTTATACATAGATTTTATCAGCTAGAAGATGCCTTAATTGGCTAAGCGAATTTAAGGAAATATCAAAGATCATTATGCGAAAGAAAGAACATGAAAAAACTAGATCTTTATCATCGGGCAAACTGGCTGCTTATCTCTATCAACGAAATTTTATCGTAAAAAAATGAATAAATATGAAGTGGAGCAAAAATTAGAGTACTACCAGCATCAATCCAATGAAAAAACCGTAATTTCTCAAGAAGATATCAACCGAACTATAATTAAAGTACGTAAAAAAGAAAAACTTCCAAAAAAGTATAATTTATCAAAGAACATTAACACATGCAAACAAAATTGACAATACCCCATTTGACACCAATTTCGTACAAAAGGACGTTTAATTTCGTACAAAATGACATTCAACTTCGTACAAAAGGACTACAAAATGGCATTCAATTTCATACAAAATGATATTTAAATTCATACAAAATAACATTCAAATCTGATCAAAATAACAACTAAAATAAGGTTTACTAAATCATGATATCTCGTAAACTGCTAATGATTTTGATCCATTCAAATCGCCCCATCGACAGGATTCTAATGGTATCAAAATCATCTAAATTGGATAATTAGATCATGAGATATCACGATTTAATAACCTTATTTTAGTTGTCATTTTGTACAAATTTGAATCTTATTTTGTATGAATTTAATATCATTTTGTATGAAATTGAATATCATTTTGTATGAAATTGAATATCATTTTGTAGAAATTGAATATCATTTTGTAGAAATTGAATATCATTTTGTATGAAATTGAAAAATTGTCCGGACATTCATTCCGGACCATCATGTGATCATCCGGATCGCAACCTGCACACATTTTCAATTTACTAATAATATCGATATTTATATATTTTTTGCTTTATTATTAAAATTGATAATCAAATGAATGATTAACGCATCTAGAATCAATGAACGGAAAATTTATAATATCTATATAAAATAAATAAATAAATAAAATACAACTTCAAATATAAAGATAAGATTAATCATCTCTTAATAAGATAATCATTTTTTCTTCTAACTTTTCAGTTAATGTGACATAGATAGCTACACATGAAAGATAAATTTTTATCCATAATGAATCGGGAGCAACAACTGTACAAAATAAAAAATGTGAACATATTCCAAGTACTTTTACTATTAAATATATATATAGAAAAATATGTAAATAAAAAATAAATTATAATTCAAATAAATTATCAAATAGGCTAATTTAACATACCCATGATTATTCTATTTTTAATTCTATCATGAAAATCTACAATAACGTTCATGCAAGGTCCATAGTTAGGTTTAGATTTTTTAGATTCTTTAGATTCTTCTAATTTTTTGACACGTTCTTCTAAATCTTTTAGTTCTGTTATTTCATCGATCTCAAAAATTGCAGCACAAATTACTTCAATTATTGTAAATACTATAAAAATAAGTGAGGGAAGCAAAATAACCCAATAGGCTAAATGAAAAACATAATGGCGATTAAAAGCTATAATAAAAAAGGTTAAGTGTGCAATAAATAAAGTAATATATATAGTGATTTGGATGCTAAAAGAATAATACATATGTTTCAGTTGGTCTTTTTTCAATTTCTTCTTATGTTTGGATTCTTCACTGGTTTGCTCGGTTTGCTCAGCGATTGGAATTTTAGTTTTATAGTAATGTAAATGTTTAATTGTAATTATTGCACGGTACAAAAAATAAATACTGCTAGGAATAACAAATAATGTAAAAACTGAATATGTAATAAGATATTGAATAAAAAAATAGTCGTTTGTCGTATTATATGCTCTTATAATAAAAAAATAAGACATTGTACACACGAAAACTTGAAATAAGAAATTTAATAATGCAGCTGCGATTCCTAATGGGATTTTTTCAGTTATCATATAAAGAATGATAACAATCATTAAATCAAAAATATGTTCAACTCCTTCTTTAGATGGACTTATAACTTCTGGATCATTGGAATTATAAATAGAATTTGTATCTTCAGAACCAACTAAAATAATATTAACGAACAAAATTATTATTAAAATCAAAAGTTTCACCATTCTTTTAATTACTGACTAAAAAATGGGACTTTTTTTATAATAATTATATATGTTTTGCGCCAGATATTCTTATTATATATAATTATATTAGTTACCTAACTTAAGTCAGTTTGCTAGTGATGTTGGGAAATGATCGGAAGAGTAGATAGCCAAGCAAAGTAATGATTATCAGAAAGATTCTTTCATACATCTGGAATATGTTTCTTAAATTATTGATTTCAACAAAGTATTACATACACACTTTATTTATATTAATACTGTAATTCATACTTATATCTATTCTATATGTATCGCCGTACATATGTACAACATATGTGTTGTTATATAAATTTTTATATCATAATTATTACACCTAAAATTATTATCGTTATGATTTACAATAAAATAACTTACCCAACCCATACAAGATACTTACTTAAAGAAATATTTTTCATTAATCCACTTCGAATAGCTTAGAAATTTATAATTAAAAAATCGCTTTTAACAAAAATTTGCTTTCTGGCTTACGATCTCATTAGACCTTAAATGTTAATGTGAAAGACATTGTGCTTAGAAAATTTGAAATTTTTTTTTTTATTGTCGACAATTTGGGTTTGCCGATAAAATTACCAACACTGCTGTATAAGGTTAAGAAATGCTAAAAAAAATGTTAATGCCCTAATATGGTGCGCGTCATTTTGGGACACTATTTTTAAGGGGAACTATTTTCTAAGTAACTCCCATGCTTGTTATTTCTCGCAAATATTATATGCAATCGCTCATGATATTTACTGCAAACATAACATATATATTGGTTCTTTTTAACAATCCATGATTGTTTACGTCTTTCGACTTAACTTTGTCAAATTTTCCGATTAATTATGATAATTAAGCAAATTTTAAAGCATTTAAAATAGTAATCCAAATCTAATTAAATAATAAATTCCTAAATGCAGAATTTCTCTGGCACAAATTCAATGCAAGATTATTTATTCTCCAAATTTATTTAGGGAAATTTTAGAAACAATACAGTAATAATCATAATAACTATCTTGATATAAATTTCTCGATAATTATTTATGTTAATAAGAATTTAAAGACGTCATAATTGAGATTAAGCTTAGGCGATTATAAGTAAAATTCTTCATCGACATTTTTTATGTCAATGTTTCTATATTTAGACTCCTTTTCTTTCGCATTTTCCTATGCTTCGAAATTCTTATTAGTAAGTTGTACATAAGTACTTGGAATAGTGATGCAGGAGAATTATTTACACAACCGTTTTTTCATGACAGTTTGCAGAAAGGTGTGACCTGTGATTTCTTAATAGATAACGGAAAAATTTTAATTCCCTATTGATCATAATTTCAACTAATAACATCTATATTTATTCAAAATCTTTCAAGTTCTCAAAGAATCTAAAATCGACTGATTTCTCGTGATTTTACATAATATCATGATCTACAGAGGTCACCTTTTTGCAAACCACAAAAATAAAAATTGTAGTTCCGCAGATCAGTATGGCATAGGTGAGCAGATCAACATATTGTAGTATAGGTGAGAAAATCAGTATAAAAGGGAGTTTCAGAATTAATGATTGGGTGTCCGATTTCAGATAAAATAAGTGCCGTATTTATTTCAAAATAAGCAACGTACAAATTCTACTTTTCTTAAATTATGTACTTATTTACATAATCGTTTACAGGTGAATGTTTATCAAAAAAAAGTTAAAATTATCACCGGCTATGCCTATTTAATTTTCTGATTCGGAATTCAAATAGGACCTTTTAAACTCTCACTTATTTGAAAAAAAGTTAATTCTGAAACCCCTAATATAGGCCAATTTCAAATCTATGCTATACGGACAAGATATTATAGTTAGGTTTTATAAATTTGCTGATCCGTATAGTACGTATAGATTTTGAAAAATCGGCCTATACTAAAATTATCAGTGATCATCAAGATTTTTACGCGACATCCTGATCTACCTTTTTGCAAACCGCATTAAAATTATCAATAATCATTTGCACAATTCCAATTTTACACTGCTGCGATATTAAAAATTTTTATAGAATTCATTCAAAATTGTGAAAATAATTCCTCTGCATCAATATTTTGAAAGTCTATGCTTCTAATTCAAGATTATAAGATTCACCAAAATAAATTTTAATCTATAAATATGTGCTACTAGTTAATCCTAAATATGTCATTGTGTCATACTAAACACATTCTTTATGCATCTAATTCATTATTAAAACTTTACGAATAATGTATTCAAAACTTTACACAAATTAATTACTAAATTTATCGAAGTCAATAAGCTAAAATATATTGTAACCAAATTTATCATGATCATGTACAGTCGCAATCATAAGTATCCCCACCTTTTTATCTTTTTAAATTAAAAAGCTATAGCTTTGAAATTTTTACTATAAGTAGTATAACCCAATTCTAGATCAGCAAAAAAATTTCATTTTTTTAATTACTATATCAAAAGTTAGATGAGAGCTAAAATTTGTTAAAATTTTGGCTTTTTTCAATATTAAAATTTATCAAATTTAATTAAAAATTAATAAAAAATTA